>JAQFVV010013942.1:0-61874 GCA_028023455.1 Epiperipatus broadwayi
TGTAGTATGGTGCAATGCATTTAGGAGAAAAAGCAGAAGGGAGATTACACAAGGCAATAAAGCAAACCCAGATGGGAGACGTATGCAGATAGATATATTATGCAAACAATTTATGTATTTGTAGATGAGTCGCTTCTATACTGTTTATACTGCATTTGTAGATATGCATGTTGTATAAAAGATGATTCAGATATTTATATAGCAATATATTATGATTTTGTACATGCTTCAAATTTCTTTGTTATTTTCACGCTGTAATTTTATTTTTATGACAAATTTTCAAGCAGTTTGTAATACTCCTCATTTAAATTGATAATTATGTTAAAATTATTTATTTCAAAAAATTAACAACGATTAAATTCTAACAAAGTTAACAAACCATTTTAGACAGCATAAATTAACTTTATTATATCTATTTGAAACATATTAAGCTACCTTCTTTAGTTTAAATATTAATTTTATTCTTTTAAACAGATGTTGAAGAATCTAAGATGATTTTTAAATAACTGATAATTAAATAGGCTAATTGAGTTACTTTAACTTATTGCAAACATATAATTTAAGATTTTTATTATAATAGTATAGACAAACAAATTTATTTATTATAATGTTATATAAATTTTTTTTAATGCTTTAAAACATATATCTAACTCAGAGGAATAAATAAATATATATATATTACTATTTGCGGGATATTCCGTGTAGTGAAAAAGCTAAATGCTGACGTTTCAGTACAATATCAAGTACCTTCCTCAGATCATCCTCTTTACTGAAACGTTAGCACTTAGCTTTTTCACTACACGGAATATCCCGCAAATAATAATAATAATATGACATTTTTATCCGTGAAAATATTAGAATCTATCTATCTATCTATCTATCTATCTATCTATCTATCTATCTATCTATCTATCTATCTATCTATCTATCTATCTATCTATCTATCTATCTATCTATCTATCTATCTATCTATCTATCTATCTATCTATCTATCTATCTATCTATCTATCTATCTATCTATCTATCTATCTATCTATCTATCTATCTATCTATCTATCTATCTATCTATCTATCTATCTATCTATCTATCTATCTATCTATCTATCTATCTATCTATCTATCTATCTATCTATCTATCTATCTATCTATCTATCTATCTATCTATCTATCTATCTATCTATCTATCTATCTATCTATCTATCTATCTATCTATCTATCTATCTATCTATCTATCTATCTATCTATCTATCTATCTATCTATCTATCTATCTATCTATCTATCTATCTATCTATCTATCTATCTATCTATCTATCTATCTATCTATCTATCTATCTATCTATCTATCTATCTATCTATCTATCTATCTATCTATCTATCTATCTATCTATCTATCTATCTATCTATCTATCTATCTATCTATCTATCTATCTATCTATCTATCTATCTATCTATCTATCTATCTATCTATCTATCTATCTATCTATCTATCTATCTATCTATCTATCTATCTATCTATCTATCTATCTATCTATCTATCTATCTATCTATCTATCTATCTATCTATCTATCTATCTATCTATCTATCTATCTATCTATCTATCTATCTATCTATCTATCTATCTATCTATCTATCTATCTATCTATCTATCTATCTATCTATCTATCTATCTATCTATCTATCTATCTATCTATCTATCTATCTATCTATCTATCTATCTATCTATCTATCTATCTATCTATCTATCTATCTATCTATCACAATGGAATTGCAGATCTTAATAAATAAACAAATGCAAACAAATGCTAAATATATCAATTGTACATGGCTACATATTATTGCAATATTTGTAATTAAATTGAAATAAGACAAAATAAATGTGATAACTAATGATGATTAGGCAGATTCATTTTGGAATTATTGCTTTAATTGAATTAAAAAATGCAATCACATGCAAAGCATAAATAATAATTCTAACATCTTATGGTGCTTAATATCAGCATTTATTATAAATCAAAAAGAGAAGACCATATAATAATAGCAACTATAATCATTGTGTCTTTTGTGTCCAGGTTTAAAATCTATGGTCAGCATCTTGATAGTCCTGAATAATAAAGAATATACTCTTTATTAATGCTAATCATCATTATATCAATGCAAGTAATGCAACATTATATTATAGAAGAACAAGTATCAATATATTTTTTTTGCCATATAGCACATATCAAATAATATAAAAATTTGCTGGTATCATTAAGTGAGGTCTGACCACTGTTCAGGATTATCTAGTACTATGCATGTGTTACCATAACAATTAATGATTATTATTACGAAGCATATAAATAAAGTGCATGGACTTTAAAGCTGAACTTGAACTAGTTCCTTAGTACAATGTAAATAATTCTAAAAAAATGTATAGAAGTACACATACATATTTGAAAATTTCATGAGGCCAGTGCAATCTTCTGGATAGCAATACTTTACTGAACATATGTAAACAAGAATATATATGCACAATTATTTAATCCAGAAATAAATAAATTCTCTGTAATAATTTGAAATAATGATGAATAAATTTATTAATTAATTCATAGCATAATAAAAATTAAATGATCTGATAAATATTTTCTAATAACACATAAATTACGTCTGATTCTGATTTGTTTACAAATATTACAGTTATTAATTATTACAATAGATTGATAACAAAACAATAAATGTTTAAGTTATAATTCTGTAAATGATCATAAAGACAGCACATATATAAAGTGCACACACATGTATTTGGCAATACAAAATATTTATTAATTACTATTATCTACTTTAAATTAATAATTTTAAACCACATAATAATATATAAATAATAAATGGACATTGTACATGTATTCACACACGCCATGTGTGTTAAAGAACAAAATACAATAAAGCCACAATGTAAGCTATATTTTGTTCCAAACTTTCTTGTGTACCTTATACATTGTATAAAGCTCATACATACATATAACACAGATGTTTTTTTTTATGAATAGTATGCATATCTAAATTAATATTATAGTATAAACAAAATTAAAAAAATATAGTTATTAATAATAAATTGATAATATAATTACATATACATTTACTGTGTGCTTTTCTGAAGGTTTGTGATGATGGTATTTTAGTTGTATTTATATATTGGATTATTTCCCTCCCTGATATTAAATATTGAATGTCTTTAGAAATTTATATTTATATAAATTACATCCAACTGTTAGTAATAGCAAACTGGTTAGTATATGCACAATGTTTCAAGAGGTATTATTCTCCTCTCTTCTTCAGGTGCTGCTGGTCTGCCCAGTAACAGTACTAGCATGAAAATTGAACACAAAACTTTAGATTCTTGAATATTGAATTTTAAGGTAATGCTGTAACTGACTGAGCCATTCAGTACTTAATATTAGATGATAAAATAGTCCAATATTTAAATACAACATTTACTGTGTATGTTCATTCATTCACACTCATTCAAAAAATACAAATAATAAACTTATTATATATATATATATACACACCTGGGTCTCATTTTACGCGATAGATAGGTTCCTCAGAAAACACGCGCAAATGAAATCACACAAAAATAGACATAACTTACATTGAAAAAGGGGGGATGTGGTCTGTGATTTTTCAAAATTCGCATAAAAGCAAAGCACCAACGTAAAATTACTTTAAAATTTGTGCAAAAAAAATATAAGGAAATAAAATATGACTAATAAAAAATTTCAAATTTGAAAAAAATTGATACAAGACAAACTTTTTTTAATTATAATATTTAATTTTATTCAATATAATATATTTTTATGCATAATTTACAGTACAATAATTTACATTTTTTTATACACATTTTAATTATTATGATTTTCTGGTGACAACATAATTAGTAATTAATCTTTGAGACGATGATTTTATTAATTGTTTACAAAGCTTGCAATATCCAGACATACAACTATTTAGCTCTCATTGGAATTTAAGAGCACGTTAATGATTAGTGTCATTGATAAGAAAATAATAATTGATTACGTTCTTTTTTAAAAAGCAAAAACAGAATGTGATTTAAAATGCAAAATTAACATGCACAATGTTTGAACAAATTTACATTATAATCTTGTAAAATTTAATATGTGTATACATAAAATGTGGAAATCATGATTTTAATTTCATTATTGCATAAAATCTTACTATTATAAAGCACTAAAAATATTGAAATTACTAAGATGAAAGTCGAATTCCAATAATGTGCTATTACTTTCAATATAACGTAAGTGCACAAAATTTATTATTTAAAGTAATAGCGCATTATCGGAAATCGACTTCCCGTGAAACACGAACCGCATAACTTCAAAATCGTGTTAAATAAGTCCACATAAAAAGAGACCCAGATATATATAAAATAAAGAAATATCAAACTTTCATCATAATTAAACATGTTTTGGTGACATTCTTTTTCTTCAATAACTTTTTTTAATGAAAACATAATAATAGTCATCTTCTTAGAAGACTATAATCTCTTTATTTTAATAATTTTTATTAGGCATTCATTAGACTAGAGATTATCCAATAATGAATAATATTTCTGTAGTGTAATGTTTAGTACACAACTCTCATGCAAAGCAGGAACTAATATCTATACACTGTGGAGAGATATAATCATAATTATATAACCAAAAACATGTAAAAGAGATCAACAATCTCCAAGATGCACAATTTATGCTGAACCAGCATTTATCAGTTAGCCCACATCACAATCTCTTACATATATCTTTATCATGAGATATGTGCAAAAAAATGTCATCTTGGCCAGAGTGCTGGTTCAGCACAAAATATAATCTCTTTACTTGTTTTGTTGTTTTAAATTCACATGGATTCAGATTCTATACAATTATCATAACTTGTTACTTTCCATTACAGATTCTCTGAAAAATTCTTTAGACTTTATATTTGACAGTTGTTTTTTCTCCCACTGTTGAATAAATAAATTTCATTTTATAGTTTGAAAAGGATACTTTACAAATTTTCTTAAATTTTATAAAACTTTTAGTAGTACATAAAGATAATATTTTATTACATGAATAAAACAAAGAATAAAGTATGTCTGTTTCAATCCCCCAAAATGATATTAATAAATGTGATCATCTTTGACATTCTAATATGGAAAAGTGACTGCTGGTCATTTAAAATAAATTTACAAATTTTAATGGTTTTAGTTTTAAACATGATTATGTATGACACTTGAGAAATGTGGCACTTGCTGTGACAGAAAATGGATTAAATTTAAGGATTTTAATGTTTTATTTATATATTTTTTGTTTGTTTACATTTTTGTGAATAATATATAATTGAAATAGTGTATATTGGTCATGGCTTTACTGTAATAATAAAAATGATAAATATTTCAATTCTTAATAATTAATTTGCTATTAAAATTGTATAAATCATATGGTTTTTTTTTATATATTAAAGGTACATAATCTAGATATGTTACATATAATTATATAAAATATTTTAGTTATTAATTATTACTTTGCTTTCAAATTTTGTTCTTGTAAAATATTTCAAGTTTATTTTTAAAATTAGTCCAAATTATTTACAATATAATTCTTTCTATATTGGCCTATACCAAGACATTAATTATAATTTTACATTTAAATTTTTAAAATTATCAATGACATTAAACAAATAACTTGAGACAAAATATTTGACAGTTCTATTACTTTTAGTACTTAAACCAAAAACTTGCATAATAACAATGTATGTTTTACTTAATACCTGCAGCCTATTTTTTGTTATAGGAACTTTAATTTATTTTCCCAACTTGTAAAATTAAAAGGTCTTTCCAATGTTATTTCCATTATTAGCACTTGTTAGCTAATTTTTTCCTGAATATCATTTGTTTCATGTTATAAATAGAAGTAGATTTTCTTTAATGTTGAGTTAATATTTTAAAATAATACGTATATAATTTTATCAGCAATATATTTTTTTTGTCCATGCTTTTATACATATAAAAATAGATTTTATGTATTTTGTCTCCTTCATTAGAATTAATATTTCAAATATTATGTTAACTATATATGAATAGCAGTGAAACTTCTAATGACAGTTTGTGCTTCCATATGTATAAATAATAAATGTCACACGCACACACACACTCACACACATATATATGAGTGAATTTAGGTTTTCTTTATTGGCTTGTATACATAAATAGTCTAGCATTACTTATAAGTTATCTATGTGATATATTTCGATTAAGAGATAAACAAGATAATGCTGACAGTTTTCCATCTCTGAACTTCAGAGAATATGAGATATGACTATACATGCATGCATGCATGCATTATGGGTTAAATAGAGACTCAATATCTGCATGTATGATCACTTCAAGCTTGTCAGCATGGAAATTGTTTGTAATTGCCTTCCTTTTAATTGTCCATTATTAAGGAATATATAAGCTAGTAAGCAGGATTAATTAAAGTTTATTTTCTTTTTTAATGAATAAAATCAGAATAATAACTTTATAATAATGTATGTTATTGTTTGTCTTACATTCATTAAAATAAAATTGATTCAAAATAATAATTTGTTTTAAGTCGGAATATTGAAACATTTTTTTGTAATTACATGTTCATTAAAATAAACAATTTTGTTTAGATGAAAATAATTTTTTCTTTTTATATTTAAGATTTATATTTTTGTCAAAATTAAAAATTAAATAACATATTTATATTACAAAGATCTTGTTTACATTTAAAATATTTTACAGTATTTCAATATATTTTAAATATTACTGAACAATTAATTAATTAATATTTAAATCATTATAGAATTTGTTTTAAAAATTTATATACATAACTTTTCTCATTCATTTTTTTTTAAAAATTTAAATATATATGCACATGCACACTATTAAAATTATTTATCTACTTTCTTGTGTCCCATGAGATAGTACATTTAAGTATATAAAATATGCAAATCACCCTCCAAAATGTTATTTTTTTCAGCAACACCCTCTGTGAATAAATATAAAGTCTGAATTTCAAACAGCTTGGCATTATATTTATTCGCAGAGAGCTTTGCTGAAAAAACAATGTTTAAGGAAGGTTATTTGAACATTTTGTATTTGAATTTTCAGCTAGCAATATGCACTGGGATATTATCTCTCTCTCTCTATATATATATAGTAAAAAACTTATATTCCATCTTTTACACTTAGCAAATACATTACATTGATGTACTAATTTCAAAGTAATATCAACTTATACAATTTTACTTAAAAATGATGTTTATTACTCTATTTAGAATAGATTGATATCTAAAATATTTTAATAAAAGGATTTATATCTAACAAGTTTTGACCTTTAAAATAATACAAAATGGTTTTAATCTTGGGATGAAAACCATTAAAAAGAAATAATAGCTTTTGTAAACTATGTGTTTTATGAATCCATTAATTTTTTCAGTTGAAATAATAGCAGTGACTTTAAGATTGATTTATTTCTTAAATAATGATGCTAATATATCAGACTTAGCATTCCTTATCTAAGCAATGTAATTAACTTGGATTCAAAACTTTAAACTTTTGAATTTCTTAAGACATTAGTTTTGATGCAATGATAGTAGTAATTTTTTTAAAATGAAAATATTGTTACAATTCTTTTTACTTGAATAAAAAATAAATATTTTAAGTAACTGACTTTAGACTAAATTAATACTTGCATAAAATTGATGTGAATGAAGATAGAGGTCACTAAGCAAACACAATAAATGAACTGAATGAGATAGAGAAGAAATTGAAAAATGGAAAGGCAGCAGAGATGGTAATGAATTTAGGATATAGGGCAAAAGTAAAGTTATTATCTTGTTTTAATAAGATGGCACAGAATAGAATTTTTCTCAATAGATGGAGTGATACAAGAGTAAGATTATTATTTAAAGGAAAGGGTAAGATCATAGAAAGTTAAATAATTATAGACCAATAGTGGTAACTTCAGTTTTATATGAAATTTTCTCACATATGGTGGCTAGAAGAGTTGTAAAATGGATGGAAGGAAATAATGTAGTGGGGAAAATGCAAGGAGGTTTTAGATTAGATAGACATATAGAAGATAGTTTATTTGTAGTTACAAAACTTATGGATAGAGGTAGGAATTCAGGTAGACAGTTATATATGAGTTCTATAGATATAGAAAAGGCATATGATAGAGTAAATAGAAATAGATTATGGATAAGTTTAGCAAATTTGGGAATGGATGAAACTTTAGTGAATATTATTAAGAAATTATATGAAAATAATTACTATATATATCAATTAGGGAATATAGAATCAGTTAAAGTTAAAAATGGGGTAGGACTAAGGCAAGAATGCCCTATGTCTCATATTTTGTTTGTTTTGTATTTGAGTAAAATGGGAAGAGCAATAGAAAGATTAAGAAGAGGGATAGAGATACCGGTAATACGTGGTAAGGAAGTATATATTTTGTCAGGTCATTTTTTGTGGATGATATATTTTTGTGTGCAAAAATAAGAAAAGATATGGAAGTTATGCTGAGGACATATACAAGGGTGGGTAAAGAGATGGGGATTAAATTTAGTGAAGAAAAATCATATATAATGATGGTTAATACTGGGGGGGGGGGTGAACATGTAGAATTTTTATTGGGAGATATTAAGTTAAGTGTGGTGAATAGATATAGTTATTTGGGAATTATTTTAAGTAATCAGAAAAATTGTTTGGATAAATGGGAGAAAAAATTGATAAATGAAGCAAAGAAAAGAAATGGATTGATAAAGAAATTAACAGGGTTTTCATATAATAAATACGATGTAGCTAGAATTATATGGTAGTTGCAGTAGCAGGGTTAACATATGGTAATGATGTGTTCTGTGTTAGTAAAGGGGTATTAGATTACTTAGAAAAAGTACAAAGGGAAGTAGGAAGACATGCATTGGATACAGATGTATGGACAGCAAGGGAAGCAATTCAAGGAGAAATAGAATGATCAAGTTTTTATATGAGAGATGCAAAAATTAAAATGAAAAGGTTTGGTAGATTGCAATTTATGGATAATAAAAGAATAGCCAAAATAGTATTTAATTGGGTTATGAGTAAAGGGCAAGCAACAAAATGAGTGGAAAGGTAATGCAGTATGAAAAAGATTTGGATAAAAAATTTATATCAGTATATTTGTACAAAAGTTGGGATGATTGTGTTAGGAGAATTGTTAAGTGTTATAGTGGTAAGGAATGGGATAAAAGAATAGATTTATTAATAAAGAATAGGGAATTAAAGAGATGGACAACTAGTATGGAGAGTAAAAAGAGTTTAAACATATATAGAAGTAAACATAATATTAGGTATGAGTTAATATATGATAATAGCAAGAAAAGTAGTTTATAGTTTAAGGCTTGAATGGGATCTTTAGCAACAAGAGAATATACATGTAAATGAAAAAATATTGGTGATTTAGTCTGTAAATTATGTAAGGAAGGAATAGAAAATATTATGCATCTGTTAATTGAATGTAAATGCTTGAAAACAGAAAGGGTATGTATAATGAAGTTATGGAAAAATAAATATGAAAAAAGTGATTATACAGAAAGTGGATTATTGGTTTTTATGCTGGGTTTAAAAATAGATAAGGGGGATTTAGATGTAAAGACCATAGAGTTGACAAAGATTATGTTGTGGAAATGTGTTAGAGCAGAATATGGAAAAACTTAGAGTGGGGAATGAAAAATAAGGTGGCTAACAGGTTTCTCTGGGTATAATTGCTGAGAGATTCTTGACTTTGTTTAAGGAGAAGTCACAGTACATCACATCACATCCCAATTTTATGTACTTTATAAATTTTTTATATTTACTAATAACAATCTCTCCACTATATACTTTATCAATTTTATATATTTAGAAGAGCAATCTCTTCACTATATACTTTATCTATTTTATATATTTACTAAGAGCAATCTCTCCATTAGCCATAGATTTTTCTAATTGCTCTTTGTTATTTCTTAAAAAAAAATTAGTAAATAATCCTTTTACTTTCAAGTTATTAATCACATCTACTAATTTATTGTCAATTTTCATTTTTTTGATAGATTAATTATTTTGTAGCAAGTTTCTACGATGCTATTATAATTTATACGAGTGCAGTTTCTCAAGTTCTTACCAGTAAAGGTAATTTCAGAGATGGAAGTTTAGTTAGTCAGAGCTATATATGGAACACAAATCATGAAGGTAATAAAACATCTGTTTTAACTGCTTATTTGATTTTTTCATTTAGTTTGCATATGTAATTATATTTTTAACTAGGGCCCCTTTTCAGTATTTTTAATTAATATATGCTTACCAATATTTAAGTATTTTTATTTAGCTTAAACTTATGAAACATTGCTTGTAATTTTTATCTTCTAAAGAAATCTCACTTCTTATGTTTTAAAAAAAATAAAAAATAACATTATATATATTCCAAGTCAACAAGAATTTGTCTCATATTTCTCCAGATTACATACATACTATACATAAAAGTTATATATATTTATGTTTTACAATGATTATAAGTCACTTTTAAAACATAAATATACATAAAAGTTATATATATTTATGTTTTACAATGATTATAAGTCACTTTAGAGCAGGGGTCCCCAACCTTTTTGCACTTAAGAGCACATTCTATAATACTGGCCAGGTGGCGGGCACCATTTATTTTTTTCAACCAGATGGCGGGCACCATTTATTTTTTCAATGTAAATTTATAGTTGGATATTATTAATAATACACATAATGTACAAAAAATATTTATTTCAAAAATAAAATTTTAACATATAATTAACATTTATATTTTTACATCGTAAAAGTATCATATGTCCTACAATTTGATTACAATATAATGCAATAATTTATAAGAAATTTTAAAAATTAAATTTATTTGTATCAGATAAATAATTTTTTATCATGTTTGGATAGCGGCGGGCACACATAAAATGGTCTGTGGGCACAATGGTGCCCATGGGCATAGGGTTGGGGACCCCTGCTTTAGAGTTTACTATATTTTATAGATAAGTGATACATCCTTTTTTAAAATGCTGAAAAAAAAATTAAAAAAAAAAAATCTATTTTAAAACAATTGTTTTAGTTATGATTAAAGCAACCATGTCAAACAGGCTTCCTTTATGAAATGCATGAAATAATTAATATTATGCTACTGTGTTTTAATTAACAGATAATAGTATTACTGGTTTTTTAAAACATAATCCCAGTGTATAAATTAAAAAAAAGTTTCCTTTTCCTTATTCTTTAAAAAAATGTTTTGAACATAGGTTAGTGTTTATATATATATTGTAACTGGTTGGATTACATGGCACACAGCTATTTATATATCTATCACATCATCATCATCATCATCATCATCATCATCTCTCTCTCTCTCTTTTTTTATCTATATATCTATCTATCTATCTATCTATCTATCTATCTATCTCTCTATCTATCTATCTATCTATCTATCTATCTATCTATCTATCTATCTATCTATCTATATATATATATATATATATATATATATATATATATATATATATATATATATATAAAGTAAAAAAAAGTAGAAATAAACAGAGACAAATTTTTTTATAGATATTTTCTACATTTCCTGGAATAAAATAATCCTAGTAAAAGAATTAAATGATTCTGAATCTAAAATAAAAGTTGATTATAAATTAAACATTTAAAAAGGTCTAATAAATATTTTATTAAATTCTGATTTTGAAATTTAAAATAAGCATGTTTTCTGATAATTTTTAAAATGGCTATTATTTATTTTGAAAGTGTTTAATTAATTAATTGGTAAAATTCTATTTATGTAAAAATCTTTCTATATCATACTTTGATAAAACTGTCAAACTTGCTTCCAAAGGGATTAGAGAGATAAGAAAAAAAGTTTTCAATTAAATGGTAAATTTCTATGTATGTAGAAATCATTGTATATTATACTTTGATAAAATTTTTAAAGTTGCTTTCAAAAAGACTGGAAAAATAAAAAATAGTTTTTAAATTAGTGTTGTTGCTACCTTAGCAATCCAACACTGTAAAAGATTTGGATAAAAATATTGGTTTTGCTATTAATTTTTGAGAAGCAGTTAGCAGAATATCTCTAGCTGCAGAGCTATCTGCAAAGGTGGCAGCAATTAGTTAACCAGAGATGGCTAGCAGAATTATACAGAGAATTGTTATGAAGATGTAATAATTCAAGGGAGCAGCAGTCTAATAATTTACTACACTGAAGTTTTGATTCACAAGAAACCAGGGTCACTTCAAATGGACCAATTAGCCTGTTAAATGTGTTCTAGAAGACAGCCTAAATCCCATCAAGCTCTAGATAGAAAAGTGCTCATGGCATGCTAACAAATTACTTGAATTATACCTCTCTCGATGATGACAATCCTGGACATTACTTTCTGATGATGATACTTATCCATCTGCTTGCCAAAGAATTGGTAGATTTATACTTGCAGTGCATATATGCAAGAAATCACAGACAAAAGCATCACATCACACACACATATATAATGTGAGTTGTTTTAAATAATTCATTTTTGAAATGCCATTTTAAATTGGAAATATATAATATATAACAATTTTGTTTAAAATCATTTCTTGAGAAAACAAAAAGACATTTAAAAATTTATATTTTAAATTCTAAATTACATTATAGTTAAGAGTGACCTGTGATGATCATAGCTATATACAGAAAGAATTATCTAATCTGTATGTTTTTTTTAAAAAAAAAACAGATTTCAAAAGTCATTTATACTAAAAAAAAGAGAAAAAATACATTTTAAATTAAAAATCCCATCAATAATTAATCAATCAAAATAATTATTTGAAAAAGAAAAATGACTTTGTTTTTTTATGAGAAAGAAAACTTTTTATGAAAGTATTTATAATTAATTTATATCATCTATAATTTTATTTATACACATTACATGCATGCATTTATATGAAAAATATATTTTATTAACTTTTATTATTGTGTTAAATTGAATATATGGAGTAAACAATAGTGTGCACATACATTTCTATGTGCACACACTTATATGTTAATAGATATCTATATCATTAAAATATAGCAACTTACATTTTTAATCATTTATTGTGTTTATATGATGATTGAAATATAAATCAACTGTACTGCACATGTTGTTGTATATATCAATGTGTGTCAAATAGACACGTAAAATTTAATCATTTTTTTAGTATTAAATGTCAATTCAAAAATGTTCAGTATATATTGTATCACATGTCTGTATGCTTTGGTTTTAAATAAACCTATTGGCACATATATGTGAATCAATGTAGGAACTAGAGTTTTGTAAATCACATATATGTAAATCACAATGTGATAATTTTTTGTATTATATGTTAATCAAAATCAGAAGGCTTAATTGATATGTCCATAGTTTTATTCTAGAGTTCTTAATATATTTTTTGTGATTGATTGTTATTATAAACCTGAATTCAATTGTTAAAATTGTATTAAATCATCATTTCTTGGTTACTGTAACAGTTATAGAGCTTATGTTTTCTGAGCTAGATTCAAGTATAATGGCTGAATATATGAATGGATATATATTACTGCTTATGGGCATCTAGTTGATTCTATATTGACACTAACATAATATTCTTTAAAGCCCTGCACTACATTTTATTTAGTTTAGTCTATTAGAAATTAAGTTTATAGTTGTACAGTATATTAATATACAAAGTTGCTAGATCATTACAGCATTATTTTTTGATTATTATGTATTCTGATGGATGAACACTTAGTTTATGCATCCAAATTATGTTTAAAAATTGTCCAAAGTGGCAAAGACTAAATAGTTGACCTGGTCTATAAAAGACTCATTTCCATTTCAGTCAAAGGCAAAACTCTCCATACAGTAGTGCCACCCCATGCCAAACAGACTAATCAATAGATGCCAGAAGGCTTGTGCATAAAATCCCTATCTAGTGTGATGTTTAGTGGTTCCATTTCAGTCATAAGATTCTGTTGATTTATATTTTTATTGTTCAAATCCAGTCACAAGATAGTTTGTCAATTTATTTTATTGTTGATCATTCATGATGATTGGTTATTTTGAGTATTACTTACTTTTACTTGTTATAATGCTGGTTGATGTATGGTTAATGACACTTACGGTTACTCTAACTAATTGATCTCTTCTGATCTAACTGGTAACTGGGCTGATCTCTCAGAGATCTATTGATCTCATTCTCCCTTCTTTGCTTATATATTTTGTGATATTAAATCTTAATACTTTAATATTCTATTTTATTACTTTAATATTTTATCTCATTATTTATTGAAATGTTGTTGACTTGAGGTTGATGATGATTTTCCATCATCGCAGGGATGACCAATTTTATTACCCCATCCAATTACTATATATATCCAAATTGTGAATTTTATACAATTTCATATATATTTGTCTTATCGTATAAATTTTTCTTAATTTCACTCATAATGTTATAGCCATACATTAAGGGAAATCATTTCATAGTGTATATGATATAAATTAGTTGAAAACAATCTGTAATATAAATTTAATTGCATATGTGTACTTACATACACATTTGTGGATATTATTAATAAACTGTTGAACTTATATATTTCTTGATATTTATTTTCAGTGTGATAGATATGCCAATATTTTTTAATTAAATAAAATTAACATCTGATACAAACATATTTTTTCATTCAATATTTTTATTTGGTTCAGGCATAGGAATAACTAAGTATTTTTACACAGCTTTAGAAAATCTAATTATTTAATATTTATGAAAGGTAGGATGTTTAAAATTAATTGAAAATTATAGAAATTTAACAATATGTTCTTGATTAAAATTTTGAATAGATAAAACCATTTTTCTGATAAATAATATTAAAATCAAATCTTAGGAAATTAACTTCTTCAGCCATCAGATGTAAAATAAAGTATTATCTAAGCTATTTAGATAGTAAAAACCACTCCAGAAAGACCTGCACTACTTTTCATTTTAACAAACTGTTAACAGAGGTAAGCATTATGGCTATAAATTTTATAATCTGATCTCATCTTTTCTTCTCATATTCTTGCATATTAATTACTTCATTCTTAGAATGATTTACTGATGGATTTCTAATATGTTTATTCTTCATTTAAGCAACACTAATCCCTTTTTATTTTGCATCATTTTTTGAGCTTCTTCTATATTTTTGTTATATTTCTGCAGGCTCTTCTACCTCTGTTTCAACATTAACTTGGCAGTCTTGCATTAGTGCATTTTTCATTTTATTTTCTTTAATTTGCATTTTTTCAGGGTATTGAATTCTATTTATTTCTTTTTGAATTTTATTCATAGCTTTTGAATTTTGTCTTTAATGTTTTTGTATCTTTCTGAAAGTGTATTTTAAAGTTTTTTTATTTTATCTCATTGTTTCTTTTCCTTGTGTTATTTGTTCAATTATAAGATTTAACTATTTTATTTCCCCTTCTATTCATTTTCTTACATTTTTTATATTTTCACCACATTCCCAATAAGCCAAACAAATATGATTGTTGGGGATTATAGCAATATTTTTTTTTAGTTTGCTCTAGAAGTAAGAATAATTATGATCAGAATATTCTCTGGAACTCAATCACCCTTACACATAAAACATTTCCAAATATTACTGAAATGTAAACAAAAAAGATTTGGAAGCCAACTATGAACATTAGGATCTTTTTCATGATCAGAATCTTTTAAGATCATCCATTTTCTTGTACATGAATTCAGTCTGTGATTTCATATATATTTATATAATATTTGCCATTTTTTATCTATGAGAATAATTCTATCAATATTCACACATGCATACACATATAAATGTGGTTGTTAAATTTATTTATTAAAAAAATAAAAAGATAAAACAGTCTTTAGATATCCTACTGCAGAGCAGTCAGCCTATTTTTTTAGAGAAATAACTAAGCAAAAATAAAAATCAGATGATGAGAGATTATAGGATTTCTTCATTATTCATCTTATAGCTAATATAAATAATCTAGAAATTTTTGACTAGGCATGTAAAGATAATCATCCTTCACACAAGCACCTTACTTTAATATTTAATTAACAATGTTAAATACTAGTAAACTTTTCATTCAAGTCACAAAATAAGGACTTTTGAAAACATAAGAATGGCTATCTTATCTTTTGTACCTACATGCAATTATTTAGATTAATTTTAAGCATCTTGGACTGAGAATATGAATATATTACATTAATCATTTTACTCAAATTTCTATTTTATTACTATTAACACTTGCAAAATCTTTAAATTTACTATGTACTAATATTAAAAGATGAGTTCAAGATGCTAAAAATTGGCCTATATAATTGCATGTAGGTAAAAAAGATAAGATGGCCATTCTTATCTTTCAAAAAACATTTTTATTGTTTCAAAAGTCTTTATATTATGACTTGGATTGAGAGTTTATTAGTATTTAACATTGCTAAGGATGATTACCTTTGTATCAGACTTATAGTTAATAATTACTATATATTTTATTATCTACTTAAAATTAAGCAGCAAACTGGATTAGTCTTGATTTTGTATATGAAAAGTTTTTTTAAACCTTTTAGGAATGTAAAAAAAATATTCTAAGTTTAAACTAATTCAGATTGAAATTGGGAATCAGCAGAATTCATATAAACAAGTATATATAAACATAATAAGATATTGTTTTAAGATTATTTTCACGAGAATGATAAATATATTTTGCCTCTGCCTATTTTCAATCTTGGAAGTTGTATATATTGAATCAGTAATAACTTTAGTAGTGATGCTATCTACTATTATTGTTTAAAAACATTTTCTTTTTTGAAAAACTAATTATGAATATAAAATCAGTTCATTCTAAAAAGCTACTACTATTTTAGATAACTATAAAAAATTCTCATATTTATTTTATGCAAGGTATTATGCATACTTGCTCTTTTAGACATATATATAACACCATTGAATCGGATATCAATCCAGTTCAATATATATATATATAATACCGGGTTCGAATATGGGTCTATCGAAACACCAGCCTCTTAGGCAGAGAAAAACACATTCGGAGAATATGTATGTCCAAACGATAGCTATAAAATATATAACTAGCATTACATTTCCAGGACATAACTTCTTCTCGACTGTTGAATTCAACACCAGAGTTCAAAGCACTTTTTTGTTTCGTGTACACATGGGTGCCAGTTAATTATCCAAGAATAAATAAATAATACCCTTTGAACAATGGCCACTAACTCAACGCCCAAGCATTCACGACTAGCTCAGCTGTTGGTAATGACTAACAGATTATACATAATTAGTGGTGAAAGAATTGATAAAAAGATTTATAAAAGAATTGATAAAAAGAATTGATCGACAAATAAAGTTTAATTTTAAAGACAATTTATTAATTAACATTTACTAATTTTAAACAGTTTATATTCTAATAAAACACATGCATATTTTTAAATTAACATTTCTAAACTAGTTTAAATATTCTTGTAGATTTTAATAATAAAACACTGGTATTTATCTAATTTAACTAATAACACTGATATAATGATCACGCACATATTAACTCATTCACTCACATATATAATAATACAGTATTACATAGCATTTGAAACTTAAACACACATATCAATAGTTCATTTTATGTATGATATAGAGTTCATATAATTAGACTCTTGGAGAATTTGCATGAATTAATGCAATGCAATGGCTATTACAATATAAACGAAAATAAGCAAATGTTTTACCTAGGATTTTGAATATAGATTTAAAACTTTGTTTTTTTCTTGTTTTCTGCTTCTTCCAGCTGGCTGGGACATTTCCTTGATGAGTTTTCTTATTTTCATGATTATTACTATTGGAGACAATTAGATACTGATGGAGATTTTCTATGATGTTATGCTGACATTATTTCATGGGCAGATCTTGCTGTTTTCATCGGACATCAGGCTGTGGAGAGGCATGAATTTCCCAAAACTGCTCAGCACCACATTTTGTTTCTGGATACAATTAACTCAACTGATGGTCTTCTCTTGACTTAACTGACTCAATTAATTTCTGAACTCAACTTATTATCTGATAAAATTTTACTATTTATACCTGCCAAGTGTTTTTCTCTTTGATATCCTCCGGCAATATCTGTTGTCGAAATTTCATTGATAATCCTTTGACAACATATTTTGGAAGATTGTTTAATTAGTAATAGCCATGCAGAAGTGTTGTTTTATATTAATAATTAATTAATAGCCATTGCCATGTTTTTTAATGATAATCTTCTTTAACTTTCATTTATTTATAATAACATTTATTACGCATACATTTATTCTATTATTGACAATCGCACACATATACACACACATATATTACTAGTTTTAAGATTACTTTTTCTTTAATTTGAATGAAAAAAGATTTATATTTTTTAAACTTTAAATTATTTATATTTTACGAATACTAATAAGAAAACTTTTTACTTCCTTTTTATAAAACCTTTAGTTTAACTTTTCTAATGAAACACTCATCTCCCCTTCTGATTAATTAATTGTAGCTTTTTATTTCAAAAACGAACAATGGAAAACTATTTGATTCATATCTTTTTTGAAAACAAACTGTAATAAACTCTTAAACTTTTAATTTTACTTTTGACAACAAACTGATTTTGTTTACTTAAAGAAACCTTTTAGATTTTTATAACTTATTTATTATTTAATAATTTTTTAGGCAAAATCATCATGTGCCAATTTCAATATTGGTACAATATATATAAATGTGTTTTTTGGAAAGCGAGTTTACGATTTCAAAATATTTTTAATTAAAATGTTTTGTGAACAAATATTATGAAAACATTTGGATATTAGCAATTGTAATTTGCCAATATTATACTAACAGTTATAAAATTAATAAAACCTGTATAAAAGAATGTTTATTGACTTCAAGACTTTTGCATAATGAGGCAATAAAAATAATTGATCACCATCAGTGTTAATTTTCCATTATTTTTATTTTAACATTTTGGGTATAAATTGTAATGGATGAACCAAAAATATACAAATATAAAACAGTTAATTTTGATTTTAAATAAATATTTATATTAGGAGAGAATTGAATGATTAATAAAATTTAAATAAAAATGATTCAATTCAAATATATATAATAATATTAACCAATGCAATGATGATAATTTATAACCTAGCATGAAAGGTTTAAACTGAATAGAAAGTTTACTTTTAAATAACTTATTAACACATGATCATCATCACTCACAAATTATTACCACCACCCATGCATGTTTCCCAATGGATTACATGATTTCTCAGGCTTGTGGATATTACTAGCATATTAGTTGTTAAAAACATAATGTTTGGATTGAGATCGATATGCAAACACAAACTAAATGGATTATTTAAAAAATAGTAATTTATTAACAATGAATATATAAAATTATTGCTTATAATGTACTTGCAATTATCACTAGATTTACAAAGTATTAAAGATAATAAAATAATGGAAAATATATTAAATTTAAGGCCTTATAATATCTATAATGAAAAGATATTACTATGTGAAATATTTAAACAGTTTCAAAACATGGTTTGTGCAGATATTGTTCTTTTAATACATTTATGAATGTCTTCATTAGTTTCTCCAAAGATGGTAGTTATTCTCCTAGAGCACTGGTGATTTAAGATAGATAATACAGCAGAATTAGGTCTTGGGTGATTCTTAAGATACTGCCTGCTTTTTTTCATAGCATTATTAAAGCAGCCAATGGCTGATTTTAGCAATCTTTAGTATTTGTTTACAGATATGATTGCATTTCCAGTTATTTGATTAGTCTGGTGTGGAATATTGAAACATAATGTAAAACAATCATCAAAAATATGGCTAGACAAGTTTCTCAGCATAAAATCACTGCAACACCACTTTTTGAGTTAAGTCTTTTGATTATTTAGAATAAACTAGACTGCCTGACTGAGCTGGACTCTTGAGTTATTTGTTTTAGACCTATTTATACTCACTCAAAAAAAAACGTTTTTCAAACAGCAGATTAATTACCAACTAGGTTCTTTGAACAATATGTTTTTTGAAAACATATTTTTGGTTTCTTTCACAGCATGTTGTGGAAATAAATAAATTTACAGATATTTTATAATTACATTATTAATTTATAATTAAGTGAACAAAAGAAAAAAATGAGTTTTAAAATCAACTTTTGAACAACAACTTTAAAAATTTTAGTAAACCCAAAATTTTAATAACATATTTAGGTTTGTTTTTTAATTTATTATAAGAATTGACAAGGTTTTTTAAATTTAAATTTTTATTTAGAAGGCAGAGCCAAAGATACAAAATGTTTTAGATTTTTATGGGGTATGCAGCACATACCAAAACCATTTTTTCTTTCTCACTTTGTTCTGTTACAAAATAATAATATTAAAATTAAGTTTGGTTACTCAAAAAACTCTATTTTCAAAATGTAAAAGAACAATTGATCATTAGTACAATAGCTTATATATATTTATTTATTTTTTTAGGTTTGTCTGGTCGCATTTACATTAATCCTGAAGGTGATAGACTTGAAAATTACATTTTACTAGATATGACAGATATAACAAATGGATATTTTACTGTAAGTTAAAATTTATATGGCTTAATGATTTGATAATTATTCGAGTATTCTATAATTAAATATGATATAATAAATAAGCACTATAAAAGTAACATTTGCCATATTAAATTATTGAAAAAGGAACATTAATCAATAATATATAGAAAAGTTTTGTAATTTAATTCACATAATTTACAAGTTGTATGAAAGAATTATTTACAAGATTTATTGAAAAATGTTGTATTTGGCAAGACACTATGTAAAAAATTGATGTCTGTATGTGTCAAGGATTCATCCAAGAACACATTTTCTAACATTTTTATAAATGAACAGATTTTAAATTGCCACTATAAATGAATTTTGGAATGAATCATCATTGGTAGAACTTTGTATAATATTTGAATTGGTTTATGTCTGTTCATCTTATATTTTACAGTCCCCATCTTATCAAATACAATGCTATTTTCTAATTTTACTATTGCATATAAATGACAGGAAAGTTCATGTCAAATAGAAGGTCATTATATTTTCTTTCAAATAACTTAACTTTTACAAATTGACAAAACCACTTAACTTCAATATTATTTATAAATTGACAAAATCACTTAACTTCAATGTTTCAAAAACATTGTTTCTAAATGGCATTTTTAGAAAATTGTGTGATAAAAGTTTAAATCCTGATCCTCATATATATATATATGTGTGTGTGTGTAATAAGTTAAATTTGATGTCTGTATTCGTTCCACAATATATGTAATATTCAAATCAATATATATATATCAAAATACAGTAAAATTCACATAAATTATATAATTTTAGAAGTACTTTCAACTGTGCATCTTGTAGTCTTTATCAACTATGTAACAGTGAATAATCAAAATGAGACAACCTTTCACAATATCCATAATTCAATTCAGATTTCAAAGAAATCTGTTATTTTAACATTTGATGATTGATGATTTATTAACATTTGATGATTTCTTGAAATCAACATAGCTTCTTTTATTTTACATTTATTGTGGCAAAGTTCAATTTGCACAATTTTTATATTTTGATAATCAAATTTAAAAACATATTGACAAGATTTATTATGATCAAATATAACAGATGATGAACATTTATTTACATCTATTCCTGATTGTTTCTCTTTTTGAATACTATTACATAAAAGCATATGCTCTTTTAATCTCTTCTCAAATGTGCACTTAGATTCACCGATATAATGTAAGCCACAATTACATATCAATTTATATATAATACAATTTTGATTAAAGTTTGAATTTTGAATTTTAGAATTGTTAAGTAAACTATTTATATTATTTGTTGAGAAAAAAGCAATATGACACAAACCATCATAAATTCTTCTAACAAACTTGACCTGCTCATCTGATATAAAATGGCATTGAAATCCATTTCATTTTGATATTATTTTTATTTATAATTATATTATACTGTTGATTCCTTTTAAATTTTTTAATAATATTAGTAATAGCATTTTAAACTTGCATCATTATTACTAACAATTAATTAATAAATTTATTGTTATCTTAAATTATTATTACAGTGAAAATTTATTTAATATTAGATTAGGTATTTGTATTTTTTATTCTTGTGCACTTAGATTTAGCAGAATTCTTGCAATCCAAAAATTGAGCTCAGATATAATAAAATTAGAAATATGTGTATATTGAGATGTATATAATTCTCTTTAAAATTATCTGTTAACATCTTTTAGTGTATGTTTCATGATGATTACTAGTTTATGTATTACTAATACATTCATGGTACCAAATTATTCAGAGTATTTATGATAATCAGCATTTAATGACCATAGCATTTAAAGAATCCTGCATATTTTTTTGTGGCTTTAATATATAATTATAGTACACTTTTACTTAGCAATTGTGTATGTGTATGAACCAAAAAATATTGATGCTTGTCCTTTTATAAAATTATGTCTCAATATGGGCAATTGTCTTAATAATAATCTTAGATATTTAATTAATTTTAAATCGAATCATGAAAGATCGTTGTTGATGATTATTTTTAGTTGGTTCCATATTTATTAATAACTATCTGCTGATTCTTTGCTCAAAAGTTTCATTTAATTATAATGATGAGGTAGGAAATTATAAGTATTCTTTATATCAACACAGCCTATGCACCTTCAAGATTATTACAATGTATATAGATGTATAAAGTTTTTAATATTAATTTCAGATTGTAGCACAATATTATGGGTCAGAGGCTATTTATGAACAAGTGGCTGATATTCACTGGCCTGGAGAATTTGGAAGACCACCTTCTAATAGACCTGAATGTGGCTATACTGGTCTAGATCCAGAATGCATAAAAATAATGCAAGGTATATTAATTTTGCATTTATTATCATATTTTATATTTTAAGAACAGAAAAGCAAATTAAACTTTCTGAATTAAAGCATATGATTAATAATAAACTTAATGGGAAGAATTTACTTTGTAATATAAATAAGTAACTTGACATTTAATTTGTAAATGATTTTGTTTTATAATTAGCATTTTTATTTTAGAGTAATGTAAAGCATTCTTGTATGTAGTTATTGTTTATATTAAAAGCAAATTGATTGTAGTGACCAACCCTCTTAACACTGTAGAATATCTTAATATTCTAATTAAATCATATCAGCGTTTAAAAAATAAAGACAACTGACCTTTTACTAAAAATAAGAACTCTGACAGAAAGCAGAGTTAAAGTGCCTTCCAACTATTATTTTCCTTTACTTTATAATGTGCAAGAATTATAATATTCCTAGCAATTTAATCCAGAGGAGAGAGTTATGGACTCAAAATAAAGTTGAAATTAAACAAAAATAATTAAGCTAAAGCATGTATAAGAAAGGATTATTTTTTTATTCTACAAGATGTAAAGGAAGTCAAATCATATCATTGGATAATATTAAGCTATACAATAGAGTTTATTAATCATAAGAGCCTATTAAGAGAATACATTTTGAAAGTGCAAATATTTATAGCTCAGAGAGTTTGATTGCGATGAAGATAGAAATTACTGTATTCTAAATTATTTACTAGGGAATGATTGAGGTTTTATCTCTTCCCAAAATTATATGTTTTATTTGGAATAATTTATTCCATCAGAGTTAACTTCTTCCTTGGTCTTAGTGGTATATCTCTGTAGCTAATTCTTTATACGTAACCGACCACTGAGCTTAGTCTACTTTATAATCCTTATTGTTATCTGTAAGAGTCTCAACCCAAACCAGATATTGTGCAAAAGATATGTGTCCAACCATCAGAACTTGTTCAAGTTTTGTTTGAAATATTTCTATAAGTGAGAGAGAAGGTCTATAAATTAGAGAGAATCAGAGAGCGATTATTATTTGAAGAAATCGATATTTAAGAGGAGTTAGAGGGTGATTGTTTAGTGGAGATCATCTTCTGGTCTTCTTCTCCTTCGGCATCTCTTTAGGTTACAATATATATATATATATATATGTAATATATATATATATATATATATATATATATATATATATTAATTCACATAATTAAACTCAGCATTTTTAAAATATATATAATTATTTCATTTGGTAAATTATTATTATTATATATCCTTGGTGAAATATTAACAAATAAACACACATATATAATAATTCACATGATTAAACTATCAACATTTTATAATTTTTAATTATTCTGTTTAAGAAATTATTATTTTTATCCTTGGTAAATTATGAATTTTTAAATACATACATATATGTATATATATTAACTCACATAGTTTTAAACAAGCATTTCAAATAACTTTTCTTCCAGATTGCTTCTAAACAAATTCCATTTCTTTAATTGTTATTTTAAGTTTCTCTCAAAGATTAAGTTGACTTTGAAGCAAACATCAAATTCCTTGTTTGGATTTCCATTATATTATTCATATAAAACATTTAAAAAAGTATATATCATATTTTTTTAAAAAAATATTTATTTACTGCAAACATGCAATATACTAATTGAAGTGATAAATATACATATATCAAGAAAAGAGAGAAAAATAAATATGTTCCCCAAGTTAAATCATGAACAATTTATATCGTTTGTTAATTAAAGTAATACTAAGGATATGATGTAGATATGATCGTTAACAATAAACTCAAAATTTACATTTTTACTAAGTTTTTTTTTTATTATAAATGAGCATCGCAAACAATATATCTTTATTTTAAATTTTAAAAGAAATATTTTAAAGTAAAATGATAAAACAATTTTACCATCTTTTTTCCAAAATAAAAAAAAAAAACATTTGTTTGTTTAACAAAAAAATTATTACATGACTTTAATAATTACTTTATTACATTATTTAAAAAAATATATGTGATTTGAAATTTATATGATAGTCTCAAATTTACATAATAATTTAAATATGCATGCACATATACTCACACACAGAGGTGATATTCAGTGGGTACACACAGGTACAGCTGTACCCATTGTTAAAATATTTAAAGTATTTCATACCTGTTGTTAAAATAAACCCCATAAAATAATTAATCATATCATTCTTTAAAAAGAAAAAGAAAAAAAATTGTAAATAAAAACTAAAAAATATACGTTTTATATTTAATTATATCTTTAATATGTAGTTAGTTTAGACCTGTCACTTTCAACCATGCTGCCATCTAAGATCACTTAAGGAACAACATTATTTTGTGTTCTTTTAACTAATGCTGCCATTGAATATCTTTTTGAGTGATCATTTATAATATGTTTTCTATAATCTATCAATAAAACTGAAAATAATATTAATATAGTAAATATTATTTATTTACCTCCTACCTTCTTTTTTAGCATACCCATTGCTAAACATTTTGAATATCACATCAGTTTACACATATGTGAAAATATAATTCATTATCTATTTACCAAAACCTATTGATTTTAAAAGTGCATATATTCTTGTACCTTTTTAAAAACATATATGGTTCAAATTTATGAATGGTTTTATAATAAGCTTTTAAGTTTAATGCATATTGCTTAAAAAAAAAAAGAAAATAATAAACTGTGAATTACTTTGTATTTGGGTGTGTCTATAATAACTTCAACATTAGAATAAATATCAATTGACAATATTAAACATCTACTAACATATAAAATCATAAAAATAATTTATTATTTATAATAATGTCTATTTAAATCTAAACCAGAATGGTACATTATTAATAAGCCAATCTTTTGCTTACCATGCACCTTCAGGGCTTGAATTTATTATATGCCTGATTTTTTTAAAGCAATCTTCAAATTGTACAACATAAATCAAATATTACAAGACAGAAAATCTATCTCATTTTTAAATACCTGCAGTTAACGTATAATAATTTAGAATCTAAATACATTAATACATATTTTTATTTTATACAGCACAGTATTTATTCTAATAACTTCAGGAGAAAATCAATGTCCACACATTCACTGCTTTAAAAAATAGGCATGCACTCACCTGTAATCAAAGATTTAAAAGAACAAGTGAAATCACTTGTTTTCCAAGATTATAAGCCAACCTTTTGCTTAACATGCATATTTTTTGTTTGAGTTTATTATATGCCTGATTTTTAAAATGATTTTTAAATTTACAACATAATTCAAATTTTACAGAACAGAGAACCTATCTCCTTTTTATACACCTGCAATTAACATATAATGATTTAGAATCTAAATACATTAACTCTCTTGTACTCTGACAGATTTCTTTGTTCTCACTAAATTTAAGCTTTCAACTTTCACATTAATATTAAACCATAATTATTTATCAGATATAATAAATTTGACATTATTTGATATTTTTGTTTAGAAAATAAATAAAATTTAAATAATCACATTTCATTTTGGGAATTATTTTAAAAATTAGATTTTAAGCAAAACTTAAAGCACTGACACATCATCAAATTTCAAGTGGAGCAGATTCAATTTGCAAAATAAATAAAATATTTGATTGATGTTTGTTTTAAAAATCTGAATGAGTTATTTTTAATATCTAATAATTCTATCAATTTATGCTTTAAAAGTTTATTTTTTTTTGTAATTTTTATGATATCACTAAATATTATAACAGATTGTTTAATGACAACATTTCTAGATAGTTATATTTCGCATGACCTTAATCTGTATGGTATTATTACACAGAAAAATATATTCTTTTATATTTAAAAATAAAACATCTATGTAAAAACCAAATATATAATAATATATATTTTGATTTCCAATAATTATTACACAATTACAATACAAAAATAATCATAAACTTTCCAAAAAATAGAGTTTTTAGACCATCATAATATTTTCTCAAAGTAATCTCACATAGTTCAAGATTGCTAAATATACAATGACAAGCCATCAACATGTGGTTTCAGAAACTTTGAAATTCTTGCTTGATTTTTTTTGAAATTAAAATATTAGAAAAAAAATATACTGAATCATAAAGCTGTAAAAAAATATTAGTAAAATTTTTCAGTAAAGGGTAAAAAAAGAAAATTTAAATTCTAGATTTCATAAATGCAGATCTATTGCTTGATAGTTTTATTTTTATACAGTGTAGCATTTATTGTAATATCTTTGGGAGCAAATCAATCTCCATATATGTCTGTTTTAACAATTTGAAATGCACTTTCCCATAAGCAAACATTTAAAAAGTCAAGTGAAGTTACTTGTTCTTTTAAATATTTGCTGGGGTGAGTGTACATCAGTTTGCTAAAACAGTGCATGCAAGAAATTGATTTGCTCTCAAAGATATTACAATAAATACTGTGCTGTAGAAATATAATTTTTTATTAATGTATTTTGATTCTAAATTATTGTACATTAATTGCAGCTGCATAAAATGAGATAGATTTTTTCCCCTGTAACCTTGTACAATTTGAACATTGTTAAAAAATCAAGCATATAATAGACTCAATCCTGGAATATGCATAGGAAGCAAAAGGTTGGCTTATATATAGATAAGTTTAAAGAACAAGTGAATTCACTTGCTCTTTTGAATATTTGCTTATGGGTGAGTGCATGTCAATTTGTTAAAGCAGTGCATGTGCGATTGATTTGCTTCTGAAGATATTACAATAAATACTGTACTGAATAAAAATAAAAATATTTATCATCATCATCATCATTACCACCACCACCATCATCATCAATAATAATAATAATAGTAGTAGTATTAGTAGTAGTAATAATAGTAATAATAATAATAATAACAACAACAACAACAACAGCAGCAGCAGCAACAACAACAGCAGCAGCAACAACAACAACAACAACAACAGCAGCAGCAGCAGCAACAACAACAACAACAACAACAACAACAACAATAATAATAATAATAATAATAATAATAATAATAAATAATAATAATAAATAATAATAATAATAATAATAATAATAATAATAATAATAATAATAATAATAATAATAATAATAATAATAATAATAATAATAATAATAATAATAATAATAATAATAATAATAATAATAATAATAATAATAAAGAGAAAAGTACTGTTTAAAAAAGCAATTTAATTTGTGTAGTTTTTCTTGTGATTTCAGACAACTAATAATAAGGATTGCTTATATAGAATGGAGTTTTTTCATTTACTGTTTATTTTTTGAAAGTTAATTTACAATGGTTTGAGAATCTTGAAGCAAATTATTGCATCATAGTCATGTTTGGAAAAGCCTATTTTAATTGCAAGGAGTATCTGATTTATCAAATAGTACAGAAGCTTCTGATAATAAACTCACTATCTGGAAAAGGTTTTTGTTGCGAATTGTATTTTCTTTTAAATTTGAAATGTCTTCTGAAAGATCATTTTAGAAGTGTCATTATTGTATTGACACATTCTTTAATGACAAAGTCATAAAGATGTATTTTTCTTGGCTATTTTGATAATTCTTTGGCTAATATGGATCCACGAGACATCACTTATGAGCTTGAAATGATGTTGAATTAAAAGAATACATTCCACAATTTATTACATCTTTAACAAATCAGAATGATTACACTTAAAGAAAGAAAAATAATATAATGAGATAATAAAGTGGGTCATTTATTGTTTTGCAAGGTTTTAAGTTAAAAATTTAAAAATCAAAATGTTATGACAGGTTCTTGATTTAATTTTATAACTAAATTAAATTAATATTTTATAATATTTGCAGTTTTTTTCTATTAAGCTGCATCAACGAGTGAAATAATCCTCAATAAACCATTTGATATCAAAAACTAGACATGTATACATTATTTATTACTTGAGAATATTTTTTTCTTAATAATCTATTCCATTCACAATTACAGTCAAGGAACACTTTTTCAGAAATGAAAAGCCAGTGATATCATTCAGATAATAATATTTAGTATACAGTGAAATCAGAAATAAAATTGATTTAAATTTTGGTATCTAAAAAAAAATAACAAAGAATATTGACATTTGAGGAATTCTTGAAAAATGTACATCATTCTTTAAAAAAGATATAATCTCACTTATTTGTTTGAAGCAACTTTTTTTACATACAATCTTTGGCGATCTAGCTATCTATTATACTTTTTTGGATTTCTCCTCTTTGTTAAATATGTAAAAATTTTTCATTCATTCTTATATTAATTCGAATTAAATCTTGATACTAATTGTTTCTTCTTTTTGTTTTTTGTAGAAGTAAAACTACTACAATATTTGTATTTGTAATTCAAATTTGCATATGTTTGTTCGTAAAGAAGTGGTTTCTTTCTTCTTTATAATCTAAAGCTGAGTGCAGTTTCAATGAAGTTTACCGCAGTCGTAGTTCACGTGAGGTTTTCGGAATAATATTTCATGATTTTGGTTAGTTTTCATTTTAGTAATATTTTTGTCTCTTGAAGAAAACTCTCGATAAAAATTAATCTGAGAGTTTGTTCAATTCACTGATTTAAAGTCGTTAATCTTGTGTTAAGATTTGTAGATGTCCCTACCGTCGCATCCAGGCGCTTAGTTTTAGAGTTATAACCTTAATATATATTATTTACGTAATGAGAATGAGCTTAACAAATTATTAATTACAACTTTAAATTGTCTTAAAAGATATAAGAGCTTCACACTATAAATCGAAAGATTTCGTATATGTTAGCTTGTATAGAAGTTGTAGACTTAATCAGTGAAATAGAAATGTTTTCGTGAGTTGCTGCAACGACATTTTTTGAGGAAAGGTATTTTTATAAAGTGAAATTTGAAGATATATAATTAGACTAATAATTACAAAAAAAAAATTATTTTGAATATCATTGCAATATTTGAAGTCACAGCTGCCTTACAAGCAGCTGTCCCGGGTTCGCTTCCAGGCCGATGCTTTAACACATGAAAAAAAAAAAGCCTTTTTAAAAAGTCAAAACGCTAAAATATTTTTTTAAATTGTTTTCTTTTGTTCCAATACGAGTTTTGTTTGAAGTTGTCATTTAAAATTATGAATTTAAATTTTAAATATTGAAACGGCAATATTATTTCCAAATGATAAAAAATTGTTACGAATTATAATTATTATATCTTAGTAAACCAAATTCAACATGGTCAACTATTTATTTTTTGAAGATGTAGTGTTTAAGCCATTGTAAATTTTCGCAATAATTAAACTTTTATGTATTATTTTAATTGCACAGATAATTCTGGAATTATCAAAATAGCGGTAGCGGTGGTGGTGGTTATTGTTGTCTTAGGAAGCGTGGCAGGATTCTTAACCTATAGGTAAAATTACGTTACAATTTTTTTTGTTTTATTATTACGATTATGTTTAAATAAATTATACTACTATTGATGAAAGTAAATTTATTTCACAAGGTTCTAAACTTGATTTATTTATATTTACTATCTAAAATAAATATTTAATCTGGCTATTTTTTATGTTTACTAGCGTTAAATTATAATATCATTAGTTAAGATTTAGCATTTTAAAAAAAATTTCTTAACTAAATGTTACCTTGTTATAAAAAAATTTAAAAAAATTATTATTCCCATTTTTATACAAATATATTATTTATATGAAATTCTTCTAATAATAATATATGTTCATTAGAATATTTTGCATAATGGATGCAATCCAGAGTTCTATTTGAATGTGAACTTAACATGTCAATTTTGCAATCATCAAAATGGAATCTTCAGATGTTTTTTTTTGAAACTTATAGATACTTCACCTATTTAACTAACTTTTTGCGATGTGAAAGAAAATTTGAGCTTCAACTAATCAATAACATGAAAAGTTTCAATGATATCATACAATAGCCTTCATGCAGATATCTCATTGCCTTCAATTTTAATGATTAAATGTGATTAAAACTCCATTTAACAACATTATATATTTAAAATTCTTTGCAAATATGTGTAGTTTGCAATATTTGACGAAATAATTTAAACTACCTTGCTCACGAACTAAAATTATACTAATATTAGTAAGATTAAAATATTTTATAACAAATGTGTTGAATTAATGAGTCACACGATAGAATTCATATAAGTTTATAATCATCCCAAATTTCACTTGGGATTTACCCACTAATCTCTAATAAGAGCTTACTAAACCCAGAAACCAATATGTTTTTAATATAAATTATAACAAATATTAAACATCATATATATATAAAAGGCCTTTTCGCACATGGTTTAGTGCTCTGCCAATTAGTACATATATAACACCATTTAGTGTTTAATAATTTATCTCTGATCCTTTTTCAGATTAAAAAAGTTAACTGAACCAGAAATTTATTAATTTTAAATGTTAAAATTTAGTAACCTTTACTATTTTAATTAGAGTTTAATAATTAACTAACATATTCATAATTATAGAAAATGTGTTGTAAATTATAGATATTTTTTTACTACAATCAAATTAAAAAATAACAGCAATATCAGAGTAATTTAATACATAGTAAAGTCTAAAGGTTTGCAGATGAATTCTGCGATAAAGAATTAAAAAAAAGGGTTTGATCAATTAAATAATATTGTGTTCAGTCTGTCTGTTTAATGTTGGAAAGTCAAGTATCACACATTACACTGAAATAATTACGCACTAGGAGTACAAGTTCGGAATGACACATAATTATCTTTGATAGTTTCCCACCATTTTAATGTAAAGCTAGCATCTTAATACTTAAAGTCAGAGAATAAACTTCAATCTATGTATGGTGTAAACCAACCTATTATTGTTAAAGTTAATCCAATCTCTACAATAATTATAATAATATATTTGTATTTAGATTGCATGCCTCATTAAAAATATCCAAACACTACCAATGACGATCAGTTATTATTGTTTACTATTGCACCATATTTTCTGGATATATTCATCTGTCTTCAAAAGTTTAATCATATTTAACTGCATATTTTTAAGTCACTTTTCTGTTTTTAGGAAGTTTAAAAGAGAGGCAGATCTAGCAGCAACCGATTGGATTATTAATTGGGCAGATATTACTGTGTATAAAGGCAAATCACGAGCTTCGTCTTCATTCTCTAAATCTACAATTTCTGTGGTAAGCAATAGTAACAATAATAATAAGAACGATAATACATTTTAGTAAATAGCATTATTATTATTATTTTGACAGATTATTTTTTTCTTTTATCACAGATATTTATTATTGCATGTGATATCCCTGAAGTTGAGTTGAATTATATTCGTAAGAGGCTAGCAATATAAAAATCATTTTAATGTACATACATGATATAAGCATCATAATTTTAGATAATCCATGATTTTAATTATAGAAAGTGCCCAGCAAGTAAGAACATGTGAGGTAAGCCTATTAGTACTTTTTTGAAAAAAAAAGTCCAAATTTAATTAATCTATTCATTCAGTATACTGAATGTTTACTATAGTAAATAGAGGGATTTGAACTTAGGATTTTCAGTCTATATTTATCCTCCACTCCATCTCAAACATCCAATACACATGACCACACACATGTAAAAAAGATAAACGATCCCCAATATATCCATTTCGTGCAGAACCAGTACTCATCAGTTGAGTGAAATCATAATCTTCCATACACATATATAATCAGTGCTCAACTTATATTAAGATAAAAATTCCTTAACTGAGCACTGATTGTATATATGAATGGGAGATTATGATCTGTCCCAACTGATGGTTCTGCACAAAATACATACATTGGGATTATTTATCTTTTTTATAGGTGTATGGTCAGGAGTATCGGTTGTTTGAGATGGAGTCGAGGATGAATATACATTGAAAATCCTAAGTTCAAATTTGATTTTTTTCTCTTAAAAAATACAGATATACTTTTGTGATTCAGATTAAGACTAACTTTTAAAAATTGCTAGCTACCTAGTAACAGCTTAATGGAAACTTTATATAATTGAAATCACAAAATATCTGATGTTATTAGTAATTTCTAATGTTTACATCAGAATTTATTCATTATATATATTGTAACGATATATAAATATGTCGTTACATTAATTTAAAATAAAAACTTAAAAATTCGCAAATAAAAGGAAAAAACTAAACGCTAAAATTAAAATGTTTGTTAAACATATATATATATATTCGCACAGATGCTAAACTTTAAAAATATTTTTTTTCATAAACAAAAAAAAAAGTATTTGAACGTATTTTTTTTTAATAAAAAAATACAAGATTGAAATATAAAAATATTTTAATAAAAAAATAACGTAAGTTAAAATAAAAACAGGTATTAATTAATTCCTGTAATCTGTAAATGGAAATGATTGTTTGTTAATTATCTAAAAACTGTTTAATTAAAAAGTCAGATGAAAAGTTAGATAAGAGAAGAAAGAGATTTTAGCTTGACCAATGGAAGCAAATAAAGGCCCAGACCATAACGAAAAAACAGAACAGTGACGTTTTTGTTCATGGAATCCATAGGAGGACTATAAAAAGAAAAAATATTGAGTTCCAGTCAGTTTTTCAACTTGATTTTGGTGAGTCGAGCAACAAGACGCACTTGCCATCCTCACTCATTTATTTTAAAAATGCAAAGACTGTGATACCAGAACAGAAACAGCTAATGCTACCTCCAAAATATCAGACCGGTCTTCCAGGAAAGTCTCCGTGGGAATTGCCAACGGGAACATGGACTCTTCTACCATAAGCTATATGAAATGAACAATTATTGAAATCAATTAAGAACTTTCGTCAAGTTTTACAAATTAATAAACAAGCCAACTTAAATGTTAAAACGGATTCTTATCTGACTTTTGTAAGTTTTTAAATCAAATTAATAATGTTTAATTTTATATGTTTTCCGATTGATAAAAATCATTTCCATTTTTTTTGTTTCTTATTGTATAAATTGTTTATTGTTTAAATTTTAAATGATGAAATTTAGGTTGGGTATAGACGTTGCATAGATTCGTTAGTGGTTGATAATGTTGTGGTTTTCACATTCAATTAGAATATATGTCAACGATATCACTGCAAGCATCTTACGATGAATGCTAATGGGATTTGTATATTCCCTATGCAAGTGACGTTTATCGATGACTTTGTATTTTGATCAGTTGTGTTTAATTTGGAATGTTTTTGACCGTGGAATCTGTGCAGCTGATCTGTACTCAACATTTTAAAACAAATTTTATAAAATGCATTTGTGCAAACATATTTAAATGTTAAATTTAAGTCGGGCGTGAATGGCTATATAGTTTTGTAAAGTTATATTAAGGGAGGGTAATCTTAGGTTATTCATTTACACCATACACCCTCTGTTTGCCTATGGATGGGTTTGTAAGTGTGCAGAAGACCGCAGTCCATTCCTATGGAGTTTTTTGTTTATTGTTCTACTTGCCAACAGATGTCACATTCCTGTTGGTGGAGAGTCAATGTCTTCTCTATTTCTACTTATTGTTCAGATGTACATTTCCTGACAGTATAGTATTTTGTGTTGTCGTATCATGCTACATTGAATACATGAATGTATCAGATGGATTGGCGCCAGTTTGGTTGCGAAGTTTGTTGCCTAAGGTTAAATCAGGGAAGAATATTTTCTTTTCAAATGCAGATCTATGTAGTCTATTCATACTTGACTATTTAAATAAAATATTAAACTCATTGAAACTTAGTTAAATGTAAAATTAAAAGTTAATATAAAAATCTAAAATGTTAAACTTATTCCTCAAAATTTAAATGTTATTTTATATGTGCGTAAATAAATATTTTTATGTGTTAATTTCTGGCAGTGGCTTTTATTCTTTTATATTTAAGATATAAAATTTATAGATTTTTATCTCTGCGTCTCCGCTGAGCTAGTGACTTGGGCTAACGATTGGAATATTTAAATAAAGTGGAATCTTAACAGCACGTATATGCCTACTTTATAAATTTTTCTAGGCTCAAATGCCTAGATGGCGCCCTGGTAGTTGCAGATATTGTTTTTGTGGTTAGATTCGATCATCACTTTCATTTCGATCGTTATAATTGGCATCCCAAGTGTGGCCTTACCTCAGAGATTGACCCTGAGAAGGGGAATTGATCATGAAATTTTCTATCTTTAATAAATCATGAGTGCCCTGAGAATTTTAAAAGTGAATCATGCAAATAACATTTGTTGTTTTTTCTGAAATAAGTACATTTTTGTACTAATGTAAAGTTATAGCCAGATGTTTAATAAACCACTAATACTTTTGAAAAAGTGAATCATGCTCGTAATATTTTTTGAAATTAGTATAAATATATTTGTTGTATTGACATGGAGTTACAGTTTGAATTTTTGGTCTTAAAGGTACTGCCAGTAAGAAAAATTGCGCATATGTAAAGATAAATTCGAGGAATAAAAGCTAATAAATAAAACGTAATAATAAATCTAAATCATTTTTTAAAAAAAAAAAAAAAAAAAAGTCTTGTTAAATTAAAATCTAATCGTTCAACTTGCCTAAGTAATAATTGAAAGGTAGGAGAAATGAAACTTGGAAGGGAGGGGGCAGAAATTTAGCTGGTAATGGGGAATCAACAGTCAATTTTTTTTAATCATTATATTTGTGTGTAATTACTGTTTTGTCTTGTAAAAAAAAAATTTGTCCTTTTGAAATTTTCATATATATTCAATTTGTGTAATGTAATTACTAACACTAAGTAAAGTCTTTTTTTTTTTTTAATGTTTTTTGTTTTTTGAGGAAGTTTACTGATATGTAACGATATATAAATATGTCGTTACATTAATTTAAAATAAAAACTTAAAAGTTCGCAAATAAAAGGAAAAAACTAAACGCTAAAATTAAAATGTTTGTTAAACATATATATATATTCGCACAGATGCTAAACTTTAAAAATATTTTTTTTCATAAACAAAAAAAAAGTATTTGAACGTATTTTTTTTAATAAAAAAATACAAGATTGAAATATAAAAATATTTTAATAAAAAAATAACGTAAGTTAAAATAAAAACAGGTATTAATTAATTCCTGTAATCTGTAAATGGAAATGATTGTTAATTATCTAAAAACTGTTTAATTAAAAAGTCAGATGAAAAGTTAGATAAGAGAAGAAAGAGATTTTAGCTTGACCAATGGAAGCAAATAAAGGCCCGGACCATAACGAAAAAACAGAACAGTGACGTTTTTGTTCATGGAATCCATAGGAGGACTATAAAAAGAAAAAATATTGAGTTCCAGTCAGTTTTTCAACTTGATTTTGGTGAGTCGAGCGACAAGATGCACTTGCCATCCTCACTCATTTATTTTAAAAATGCAAAGACTGTGATACCAGAACAGAACCAGCTAATGCTACCTCCAAAATATCAGACCGGTCTTCCAGGAAAGTCTCCGTGGGAATTGCCAACGGGAACATGGACTCTTCTACCATAAGCTATATGAAATGAACAATTATTGAAATCAATTAAGAACTTTCGTCAAGTTTTACAAATTAATAAACAAGCCAACTTAAATGTTAAAACGGATTCTTATCTGACTTTTGTAAGTTTTTAAATCAAATTAATAATGTTTAATTTTATATGTTTTCCGATTGATAAAAATCATTTCCATTTTTTTTCTTTCTTATTGTATAAATTGTTTATTGTTTAAATTTTAAATGATGAAATTTAGGTTGGGTATAGACGTTGCATAGATTCGTTAGTGGTTGATAATGTTGTGGTTTTCACATTCGATTAGAATATATGTCAACGATATCACTGCAAGCATCTTACGATGAATGCTAATGGGATTTGTATATTCCCTATGCAAGTGACGTTTATCGATGACTTTGTATTTTGATCGGTTGTGTTTAATTTGGAATGTTTTTGACCATGGAATCTGTGCAGCTGATCTGTACTCAACATTTTAAAACAAATTTTATAAAATGCATTTGTGCAAACGTATTTAAATGTTAAATTTAAGTCGGGCGTGAATGGCTATATAGTTTTGTAAAGTTATATTAAGGGAGGGTAATCTTAGGTTATTCATTTCGTAGTTGAATTGGTTCAATGGATTGGATATATTTGTGTAATTAGTAGATGTAGTATGAGGTTCGCTACGGGCAGGATTATAGATATACGCCACACACCCTCTGTTTGCCTATGGATGGGTTTGTAAGTCGGCAGAAGACCGCAGTCCATTCCTATGGAGTTTTTTGTTTATTGTTCTACTTGCCAACAGATGTCACATTCCTGTTGGTGGAGAGTCAATGTCTTCTCTATTTCTACTTATTGTTCAGATGTACGTTTCCTGACAGTATAGTATTTTGTGTTGTCGTATCATGCTACATTGAATACATGAATGTATCAGATGGATTGGCGCCAGTTTGGTTGCGAAGTTTGTTGCCTAAGGTTAAATCAGGGAAGAATATTTTCTTTTCAAATGCAGATCTATGTAGTCTATTCATACTTGACTATCTAAATAAAATATTAAACTCATTGAAACTTAGTTAAATGTAAAATTAAAAGTTAATATAAAAATCTAAAATGTTAAACTTATTCCTCAAAATTTAAATGTTATTTTATATGTGCATAAATAAATATTTTTATGTGTTAATTTCTGGCAGTGGCTTTTATTTATTGATAATTAAGATATAGATTTTTATCTCTGCATCTCCGCTGAGCTAGTGACTTGGGCTAACGATCGGAATATTTAAATAAAGTGGAATCTTAACAGCATGTATCTGCCTACTCTATAAATTTTTCTAGGTTTAAATGCCTAGATGGTGCCCTGGTAGTTGCAGATATCGTTTTGCGGTTAGATTCGATCTTCACTTACATTTCGATCGTTATAATTGGCGCCCAACGTTATAATATATATATATAATTATAAATTCAACTTTGAAGCGTTTGGACACTATTGTAAGAAAGCTGATCATAATTGCGATTTGAATAAAGCTTAGCGCTTTCATGATTTTTTTTATTGCCTCATATTCATGCATTACTTTAGATAGCTGATAAGAAACTTTCTTCTCAAAATATACACGCGCGAGAGCATATTATTCAGATTGATTAATCATGAACAATGAAAGTTTCAAGTATTGTAAGTGGAGATTACATTTACTTCCTATCATATATGTATAATGTAATGCATTATATAATTTTAGTTTACAAATCAAACTGTGTTTTACATTAATAAATAAGATTATTTGATTTTATTTCAAAGTTGTATAAGCATGAGAATTAACTGATATCAGAAAACATGTACAAATCAGAAATTTAGAACAATTTATAGTTTATTGGCTTTCTTCCATAAAAGCCCGATTCTACATTACATTATTAAAATTAATATATTGAAGTTTTTGCACTTTTTAAATTATGAACTCAAGGCAATTTGTTTATCTAACTATGAAAATTTTTCATAAAATTAGCAAATATAATTTAGTAACACAACTAATTTTGATTAATAAATAGTTAATAATGAATATTAACACTAAACTAGAGTTTTCCAATATAAGATAAATAAGGTCAAAATGAGCATAAAAGTATAGTTAGGAATTGGTATGCTCTAAAAGCTTAATCCCTGCACCTGATTTATTTTAAGAATGCATATAATTTATTACTTCAGACATACAGGTAAACACAGAATGACTATAACTGTTTTAAAACGCCATTATATTTTTTTTTCTTTTCGTTATTAATTACTAAACTGATTCACCTTTGTTCAGAAATAAGCACTGCTGACTATTATAACATGAATAAATCTTTGTTTTTATTGTTTTATTTTAAAATTGACATTCATATGCCATTCTATGTATCTAATGCATTTGTCTAATTCATATCACATTTGTGTTATTTCTTTGGATGATCAATTTTGTGTCATCAGTACATCATAATTTTCAAATATTATCAGATCATAACAGATAAAGGTATCTCCAAGTTTAATCCAGTTTCTGTGATTTCTAGCCTCTACACACCATGCCAAAAAAACGTGCAAATATTATTTAATCGATCTATCTCACATGCAATCTCTTTCTAGGTTTTTAAACCTTTTTGAGTCCAGTATAAGATTTCAACAATCCACCTATTAATGATCTTTTACAGTAACATGTCTAGATCAGATAAATTTGTTTTTTAAAGTTTTCAATGATGTCAGTGATGTTTTTTTTCTCACTAATGTATTTTGTTTTCAGTCTTTTCTTGTTATTTTTAACATACATATTTCCATTTTTTGATGAGTAGTCTGAAGTCTTTGAATTGTTCTTATGTTAAGTGCATAAGTCTCACAATCATAAATAACAAATGATAAAAAATATATATTAAAAATATTGTTTTTCAAACACCTAGGCATTTTTACTTTTAATATTTCATTATTTCTATTGCAAGCACTCAATCCAAGCTTTAATTCTATGATTAATTTTATCTATTATGTTTCCAATTGTATTAATAACTTGATGAAGGTATTTGTAGTTTTAATAGTCTTTTTTGTCATTTATATTATTGCATTCTCACATTCAACCGATAACTCTTACAATATTTTATGAATCTTTAAAGCATTATTTACAAAAACAATCACATGATCTAAAGAATCTAGATGATTTAAATAATCTCCATTTACTTTCACTCCCTTAGCTTCCCATTTTAATCCACAAAATGCTTCTTTTAAAACTATTTTTGGAGTTATACAATCGCCCTTTCATATACCTTTCACAATGTTAATCCTTTTAATATTACTATGTAATCTAATCTTTGTTGTTGCATTTCTACAAATATTCATCAAAATATGACAATATTCCAGGTTTATATCTTGCTGATCTAATGTTTTAATCACCGTGGAAATGCTTATAGAATAAAATGCTTTTTCATAATTAACAAATTCAAACCATAATATTAACTTATATTCTTCAGTCTTTTCTATAACAGCTCTCAATATTTAGATGTGATTCATTGTGCTAAAACCACTTTTAAATAGAAACTTGTTCTTTTGATTAATTAAAATCCAAAGTTAGCTATAAAGGAATTGCAATTATCTTGGTAAAGATTTTATATAGTACTAATAAAAGACTGATATGTCTGTAGTTTCTAATACCTTCTTTATTATTTTTTAATATATCAATATTACTACAGCATTTTCCCAATTATCTAGTATTATTTAGCCATTTGGTATATAACTTTGCTAGCAATTTCTTTCTTCACCTGAAAAAAAATATTAGGGATTACAGTTTGGAAAAACTAAATAAAGCGTAATTAAAAGATTATTAATTATTCTTGTGCTTGTGATTAGCATACATACTTAAGAGAAAACAAAATACTTTTATGTAATCGTATACCAGAGACTGTACTTGTAGGATCTTTAAGTCTAGTCCTGCCAGCAGACAATAATTTTGAAATTCTGTACATAGGTCTGCAAACATTAGTTTTATTATCACTTTTGTAAGTGGATTTTCTAAAAACGTGTGTGGTCAAAATCCTCAAATTTTGTGGTGGCTTATAAAAAACCTTCTACATTACCAGAACTCATTTTTTGTTCAGCAATGAAGTAATATATTTAAGTATCAATAAAATGCTTTTTAATTAATATTCCTTGATTTTCATCTTCTACGTTTATATTGATAAAAAAAACGAATGTCAATTTAAATCAATCTGCTATATTAATTATCAAACTTAATATATTATCTAGAAAGTATTTAAATAGATGCTTGCCTAAATCAGTAATTTTAATCAATCTATCCAAATTAATATTAATTGATCTTGTAAACCCAAGAAAAGTTCTCTTTAGCCACTTAAAGAAGCTCTTTAAAAGTTAAAAGTAAACCTGATTTGTAATTACCGATATTTATGTACAAAAAATGGGGGAAAATTGATAGTAATCGTAAGTGGTAAAAATATTTCAATATTAAATTTTTGTAGAATTAAAGCAATCATTTTTAAATTTTATTTATTTATTTCTTATATTTTTTCATTTAAATTAGCAAAAAATTTAAAATTTGTACTTAGATAAAATGTTTCAATAATAATCATTATCACCACCAGCATCATCACCACCACCACCACCATCATCATCATCATCATCATTATTATTATTATTATTATTATCTAAAAGAAATCTTTTCTATAAGCTGCAAAGTAAATTAATTAAATTATTTTAATATTATATTTGATGTGTACATCACCTTAAATACAATTATAAAAAATAATAAAATCAAACGCATTTCTCAAAAGATTAAGCTCATATTACAAAGATTAAGTTAATATTCTAAAGCTCATTATTTTGTGATAGTCATATTACTAAGAAAAGTCAATTCAACACTAAAGATGTATATTAAGTTAATTATATCTCTTGAATCGACTCTTATATAGTTTTTCTACAACATTTAAAATTTCTCCTGATGAAAAAGATATTTGGAACTATATGGTAAAATGTTAGCTTCGAAAATATTGTAATTGTTTAGCAGCATATGATTCTTGTAATTGATTTACCTGATCTTAAGAAAAAATTTATTGCTTCAATTTGTATAAATAAAGGAATAGATAAGATTAAAGTAATTATTGGTGGAATATTATTGTTATCCATTATAAAATGTATTTTCAAAGATTTTGTTGAATAGGTTATTTTTACTTATAGATGAATGATTACTGGCAATTCAATATGGTTCAGAGAATCAGAAAGCAATATAGGTATTGTTTTGATGCTAAGAATTCAAGAAAAGTTTGGAAACAATCTTATATTGCTTTTATTGATTTAGTCAATGTTTTTGAGTCAATTAATTTAAAAGATCTGTGACATTATATAAAATTAGTTGATTATCAATCTAAGTTTATTCATATTATAGACAAGAATAATACATAATAAATCTGAGACATTTGAAATAGAAAACAATTGTTAAACAAGAATCTGTACTAATTTATCTAACATTTTTTTCAATTTTGATAACAGAAATTTTGGGAACTGTTTATATGTGGCTTCATGAATCAGAAATCAAAATGCTTGGAGATTTGTTGGTGGAATTTTTAACTTGAATTGATTAAAAGCAAAAACAAGACTTTCATTTTCATGGCTTCTGAATTTATTAATTGTGCCATCTTGACATATTAAAAATGATGTACAAAAGGTATTTTTAATGTTTTGAGAGCACGATATAAAGACTTTGGCTTAATGTTCAAATAACCTAAGTTCTTTATTATCTAGTGATAAAACAATAATCTTCAGTAACTTTTATTTGAATAATTATCAACTTAAAAGATATAAACCAATTTAATAGTTTCTTAAATAGAAGTATGGATTTGGAAATTAAGTTATAAGAAGGATTTATCACAATTAAATAACTACTGCATTAAATTAATTATATACATATGAGACTTAAATCCTCTATCAACATATCACAAAGGCATTAAAATTTTTATATAAGAGTGGCAAGGTTATAAAAGAAATAAATGTTTTTCAATGGACTAGATGGGATACTATAGAATTCACTATTGAAAAATCACACCATTACATTGGATATGAGAAAGAATGAAAATTTATTAAAAATCTTTTGTGATAAATTTGAGAACAGTTTGTATGAGACAGAAAACCCCTTTTTCATTGAAAAAATTATCTAGCTTAAAGATATTCTAAAGAAAATGCAATTTTGATAATTTTCATTGGGAAAATATAAATAAAGGGAGAATAAAATAGAAAATTACAATTCAATAAGGTATTGAAGTCTCTCAGAAAGAAAAGTTTTGTAGTGGAAAAGCTAAATATCAAACAAACTAAATGGGCTAGCCCATATTTTATATGTGGATGGATATTATCATTATTTTTTGGTCTTTTTATCTATTTTTTTTTATTTCTCAGAGTCGTAATGACCATACTTATTTCGGAGTATCTGTTTGTTGCTGATTTTATTATATAACGTTATGTTTTTTCCTTTTCATATAACCTTATTCCTGATGTCTTGTCCAACAGGAGAAATTTGATACTTGTTTTGAGCAACAACACTGGAGTAAAAACAATATTCTTGTGTATACAGTTTATCAACTCATCATGTACTGGCCAGTACATTGTATTGTGATAACCATATAAAGTAAATAAAATTAGTGATAATAAAATAATGATAATTATTTTGGTCAGTTATACAATTCAATATGCTTGGAATTATTAAAATAATATTTATTAAATATGTACACCCAAAAAGGCTAAAACTAAATTCATATATCTATTTATCAAATTTTAATATTGATATTTAAAATGGTATACCAATTTGGGAACATAGATCCATCTTGAAATATGTTTTCTAGTCAAATTAGTTTTATATAATAACGGTTTAACTTAAGATTACATTACTAAAACCATTATTTGCTCCAGATTATTATCTCTACACATACATGTCTGCACATCCCTCATGTATGTATTAAATGGATTATATCCAGTATATAAGTGATCAGATTGACTTTAGGTTAACATGGGTGTGACGAGAATCTCAGCCTCAGGGTGGCCTTTGAGCATTTCATCATCAGATTTTCAATTGGATGGACAGTTGAAGAGTTGCAGGGTGGAGTGTATTGAAGCCTGCCCATTAAAGTATGAAGATTGGCTATCTTAATATATATCTGAGCACTTATTGCATATATGTGTAGAGATGATAATCTGGACCAACTGATGATTGCTGGTTTAGCATGAAATACGTATTTTGATGATTATTTATATTTTCGACATATATGGGTTCAAATGTGTCAGTGTTATGAGATAAACTGGAAAGTGGTGGGTCATGTGAAAGTCTGTGCTCATATACCTTATATATTACATGTATTGATACAGATATATAACAAGCCGGTATTTCAGTTATTAAAACCATTATTGTATTTTCTGTGCTTATATGTAAAAAACTTTTTTAAACTTTATATATTTTTTATATTTTGAGATGTTATAGTAAATTGTGTTAGAATCGCACATGATGAAAAACTATCATTATTCATGACCAATGTTTCGTATCTAGTTAGTTAGTTCCACTTGCCTCAGAAAAAACAAAAACGTTATATATATACTTGCATACTCATATAATTTTTTAAATTTCAGTCAAGATCAACTATGACATCAGAAACCGGATCAGTGGATGAAGAACTTAGAAAAGATGATGTAGGAATGTATAAGGTATTGTAACTATATATTATTTTATACATTTGCTTATTTCAGTATTTGATAATTGTAGGAAGGTTTATACAGAATTTATAAAAATATCGGTGGCGACTGTGAAATTTTAAAGCAGAGATGCTTTACTTCAGTATCGCCGCCAAACCGTAAATAAGGAAGCAAAATAGATCATTTATAATTTCCCAACTACAAAACCATTTTATTTTTTCATACCAGTAACTGCTAAAAGATTTAGACTGTCTGTACCGGTATAGTGTATACGTGAATTTAAATAAAGTTTATTGTTTAATCATATAAATACGTTCAGACAGTTTATGAATAAAATATCATTATTATTATGCTACTCTAGAAAATCTACTTATGCCGATCATAGATTTAAATGTACATTAAACATCAATTATACTAATGAGAAATAAGTATGCAAATGTGGATTCTTATAAAAAAAAAAATCCACTGGAGATTATCCGTTTGTGTGTGGAAGCGTAATAATTACGAACATGGTTCGCATACCACGGATATAATAATTGTCAAAGATTAGAATCGTCCATAACATTTGTATATAAAATTCTGTTATATCCAGATAAGTGCGTGAATAATTTTTTTTATTTAAGACGCAATGCAATGGAATATAATTATCTGTTGTGAACGTGTAGAAATTGACACACACAAGCAGAAGTTTAGATATATCTAATGAAATTTATGATTGTTATTTACACCTTATTCTTTTATCAGTTTTGTTATTTGACATTAAATAAATTTGTTTTGTTACTTTAAATTGTATTGAATTTATTTAAACTTGCTTTGATAATAAAACACTTGAGATATAGTAAGATCGAATGTATTTTTGCTTTTTACTAACTGCTATTTTACACCTTCTATTTCAATTTTTTCATTAATGTCAATTGGGAAAATGAAATCTTTTTTATATATATATACTTAACACTTACACGCATTATGATAAATATTTAAAATAATATTTCTTTTAATTTGTTATATTTTTCTCTAATAAATATTTATGTTAATTACAAGAAAAAAAACTATATTTTATTGCTCATCCTAAATGAAAACAATAAACATTTATTCACTAAACCAGAATGGATAATCATACCATGCTCAAATAATTACTGATTCTGCGCAGTGAACATCTCTGACTACACTAATTCCACACTTTGGTAAAAGCAAAGAATCTCATCTTGATAGAATTTGCTGAAATTTACCGAATAAGATGTTTCCAGCTGCCATAATTAGCTAAGTCTTTGAATAGAATCTCAAGTATTGCTTAAAATAATTCTTTTTAAAACGATTTAATTAGTCGTATTTACCTAATAGTTATGCAAAATATAGAATGATTATTAGATTATTGATATTTTAAAGCACAAATTTAATAATTACTTTTTTCTGGAGTGCTGCAGTGTCTATGGATCAGCCCCACTGAAAAATATAAAGAGTAATATTGGAAACAAAAAAAAAAAACAATTGCTTATATATTTATTTAGGAAATCATCATTTTTTATTAGTTATTTAAGATTTAGTTTGAATTTAGAAAAAAATTACATTTTTTAGATCACCACTTTAAATCAGTTATTAAAGACTAATTTGAAAATATATTTTTAATTTTTATAACGAATTATATAAATTAAATTATATGCTTAAAATTAGTAGTACAAATTTAATTTTTGGGTCGACTACTAAGTTGCCAATCACAAGTGCTTTCTATTTCTTTGAAGACATAAAATAATTTACCAAATCTTCTGCGATGAACTGGATTTTTTTTAGGACACATGAGATTTAAAATCATCACAATCTATTTTTATGAATATTGTGCTTTTCATACATAAGCACATCCACTTTGTTCTTTATTTTGAGGATTATCCCTTTTTAGAATTCTGGACACATATAAATGCACACAACCAGATAAAGATTTTTTTTTAGGGATTTTGGAAAAAAGTTATTAATAATGTCCCATATCAATACATTTCTGAAACATCAGAATATTTTATGATCAATTTTCTTATAAAAAATTGAAAATGCAGATTTCCTGAGAAAACAGCTTTCTGATGTCTAAACTTGCCCAGTGGATACATATGTTTGCATGACTGTGAGTATTAATTTAGTGATTAAGCTACCTAAAAAGAGTATTGTTTAAATTACAAGCATTTATGTCTTGCATGTCACCTCTCTGCTTCTCACAAAGTTCACCTTAAAGAATAAATACAAAAATGAATTAAAATTATGTATATTAAATTTCAAAAATTAAGCTAATCAAACACAATAAATCAATTATATCTATTTGAAGTTAAAATACTAGTTAAAATCAAATTTACTACAATGAGTTTTTCTTTCGAAACAAATTTCTCAAGTTTAAAAAATAATATAAAATTAATACTCATGCACATTAAATGTATTTAAATATTATGATAACTTGCTATATTTTAAATTAACATTCAAATTATTTTTAATACCAATAAAATTTTAAACAAATACATAGCTTCAGGTTCAACATGTTTTAATTGCAGAGTTCCTTTATATCTTTTCGGTTTTTAATTCTTATTAAAAAAAGACAACTTTAACTTGTTTAAACAAAGTATTATAATTTATATATTTCTCATGATATTTTTTATTTATTCTATGTTTAATAAATTTTACATCTTTCATTAAAAGTCAAACTAAAACAAGAAATATTGTAAACAATTTGAGAATAATATTCTTATCAATTTTCTTTTTTAATATAAATTAGTATACTTAACAATGTAATTCATTTTCGTTACTTTCTTAATTTTCTTGTGCAAAATAATTTAATCAATAATTTTTTGTTAAATATGTTGCATATAAATTATAATTTTTGAATACTACCATTTTACTATATTTCTTTCTGATGAAAACCAGTCCCCTGGTTGAAATATTAAAGATAGCAGTTTCACATACAATATATATATATTGTAACGATCCGGATAAAATACTTAACGTAATCTGCACTACGGGGCGCCATCTAGGCATTTGAACCTAGAAAAATTTATAAAGTAGGCAGATACGTAAGAAAAAAAAATTTTTTTTTTATTTTGATTCCGGTCGTTAGCCCATGTCGCTAGCTCAGTGGAATAGCAGAGATTTAATAAGATAATCTAAGAGGATATATATATATAAAAAGAATAAAATAAGCCACTGCCAGTAATTAACATACAAACCTTTATTTATGCACATATATATAAGATTTAAAATTATTTTAGTATTAGTTTACATTTTAACACTTAACATTATTTTTAACTTTGATTTTGATTTTAATTTACCTTTAATTACTATTATATTCTAATTTTACATTTTAATTAAGTTCGCACAGATGGGATTATAAACGCTTGTTATAATAAGTTGCTATAGATCGGTTACATGGATTACACGGTTAAAAACATTCCAAAGTAAACATAAGCGATCAAAATATAAAATTATTGATTACTGACAATTGCGGAGGGAAATTTATATGTAACCCAATAGTATTCACCATAAGATACTTGCATTGTCACCAATAACTTAAAAGACATCCGAATAAATACATTTTAGATACTCACCGTAAGGTATCATTATTTATCGAATGTCTATATATTTTGATCAAATATGAAAACGCAAATATAGTTAACCGATAAACAATCCATGCAAGCGTCTATAAACAACTTAAATTTAATGCATTTTTATTTAAGGTCGAGCATGAATAGACCACATAAATTTGCTTTTGAAAATAAACAGTCTATCCCCATTTAACCTTAGGCTAAAATTCGTAGACAAACTGGCATCAATTCATCTGATACATCGATGTACTCAATGTAATAAAATACGGCAGCACAAAAGGTTAAAAGAAGAAATTGCCTCTTATGAGATAGGAATATTACATCTATCTGCAAAGAAGAGCAATAAAACAAAAAACTCCATAGAAAGGAACTGCGGTATCCGACTTATAATTCCTTCCATAGGCAAACGGAAGTGTGCGGCGTATGAAGCGATTCTGCCCGTAGCGAATCAATATTACATCTACTAATCACACCAATATATCCAATCCATTGACCCAATTTAACCACGAAACAAATAACCTAAGATTACCCTCCCCTAATATAACTTTACAAATCTATACAGCCATTCACGCCCGACTTAAGTTTAACATTTATATAATTAATTTAACGAAGAACAAAAAAAAAATCATGATAAAAACTTAAAGAATAAAAAATAAATAAATGGAAATGATTTTACATAAATAAATAAAAAAATACATCAAATAACCTTTTAACTACTTTAGTCAGATAGGAAACTAATGTAATTATTTTAAATACGAAAAGTTTTTAACTTAATGTTCATTAATTGTAAAGTTCTTACGGTTTTAAACAGTTCATCTTTATCTGTCGTTTGTAAGTTTGAACGGGAATTCCCACGCCGTCCTGAAGATATTGGTATACATTTAGCCGATGTTTTATTTATTCATTCGGAGGTTTTTTAATTTAGTTGGTCCTCAATTTAGGAAACGATAGTTCATTTCTCCTTTCTTTAACAGCTGAAAGAATTGACCGTGCGTCTGTCAATTCCTCCAACTCCGTACTACTACATATAGTCACATCGTAATAATCAATTTCCAGTCCCTGATTAATAATTTCCAAATTTTCCTTTTATATTAATGTGAAGGATTGAATTTACATTACATCACCGATGCGATGGTCCTTTCGCTGCGGTCCGATTCCATAGGGATTTCTTCTTATTTGCTAACAGTTTCTATTGTTTTCCTGTCTGACCGGTGTTTTTACATTTAAATGCCGAAGGCTGGTTTACATTTAACTAATTAACAATCATTTCCACTTCTGATTAATTAACCTGTTTTCCAAATCAAAAATATATTTAAAGATAAATTTAAAGATATAATTTCATCTCCAAATCTTTTTAAAATTTAGTTTTAAAATACTTTTTCTTTAATAAAGTTTTATTTTAATAATTTTCCATTATCTGTGCGATTTAATATATAAGAGTTTAAGATGATATTTAATTTCAATTTTTAATTCTAAAAGAAAATTTTTAAATGCGAACTTTTTAATTTACTTTCATGTTTAATAAATAAAAAAACAACAACAATGTAACGAACGTCTGTGCTCGTTACATATCAGTAAAGTTACTTAAAAAAAAATGATCAAAAAAAAAAAAATATTTTACTTAGGTTTAGTAATTACGGTACACGATTAACAAAATTTACAAAACATTTGGTTAATAATTTTACAAAAAGACTATATACAAAAAGAAAAAGAAAATGTTGACTATCGCTTACCTAAGGACTATTTACATTTACACCTCCTCCCCCCGAGAATTCTATTTTATTTTATACATTTTATTTTTACACACGGCATGACAAGCAAATTTTATAAATTATTTATTTAAATAAGGTTGCATTGAGATAAATATGTTTTAAGAAATAATGGGTTTAAACGTGTATATTTGCAGCACAATTATAAACACCACCAACTTATTTATGACTGATTGAAATGCATACATAGGGTTACACTGAAGTAATTCCCAAAGGTACTCATCGTAAGGCACCACATTTCGATCATAAACTTACGTGGCTGTGCGCACCTATACACCTAAAAGCATAATATATATCAACAAAAAAAACATATCAATCGCAACCTTTTGACTTTTTTTTTTTAACAAAAATTAGTTTTAAAATTATTTATACTTTCTCGTGTTTAATATATATGCGCAATTTCTTTCTGGCAGTGCTTTTATAAGATTTAAAATATACGACTTATGTAAACAGATAAAAATATTTCATTTTGACAAAATTTGCTCAGGGTATTTGTGGTTTATTAAAGATCGGCCCGAGTTGGTTCGCCATTGTAACGATCCGGAGAAAGGTGACTTCACGTAAACTGCACTACGGGGCGCCATCTAGGCATTTGAACCTAGAAAAATTTATAAAGTAGGCAGATACATAAGAAAAAAAAAATTTTTTTTTATTTTGATTCCGGTCGTTAGCCCATGTCGCTAGCTCAGTGAAATAGCAGAGATTTAATAAGATAATCTAAGAGGATATATATATATATAAAAAGAATAAAATAAGCCACTGCCAGTAATTAACATACAAACCTTTATTTATGCACATATATATAAGATTTAAAATTATTTTAGTATAAGTTTACATTTTAACATTTAACATTATTTTTAACTTTGATTTTGATTTTAATTTACCTTTAATTACTATTATATTCTAATTTTACATTTTAATTAAGTTCGCACAGATGGGATTATAAACGCTTGTTATAATAAGTTGCTATAGATCGGTTACATGGATTACACGGTTAAAAACATTCCAAAGTAAACATAAGCGATCAAAATATAAAATTATTGGTTACTGACAATTGCGGAGGGAAATTTATATGTAACCCAATAGTATTCACCATAAGATACTTGCATTGTCACCAATAACTTAAAAGACATCCGAATAAATACATTTTAGATACTCACCATAAGGTATCATTATTTATCGAATGTCTATATATTTTGATCAAATATGAAAACGCAAATATAGTTAACCGATAAACAATCCATGCAAGCGTCTATAAACAACTTAAATTTAATGCATTTTTATTTAAGGTCGAGCATGAATAGACCACATAAATTTGCTTTTGAAAATAAACAGTCTATCCCCATTTAACGTTAGGCTAAAATTCGTAGTCAAACTGGCATCAATTCATCTGATACATCGATGTACTCAATGTAATAAAATACGGCAGCACAAAAGGTTAAAAGAAGAAATTGCCTCTTATGAGATAGGAATATTACATCTATCTGCAAAGAAGAGCAATAAAACAAAAAACTCCATAGAAAGGAACTGCGGTATCCGACTTATAATTCCTTCCATAGGCAAACGGAAGTGTGCGGCGTATGAAGCGATTCTGCCCGTAGCGAATCAATATTACATCTACTAATCACACCAATATATCCAATCCATTGACCCAATTTAACCACGAAACAAATAACCTAAGATTACCCTCCCCTAATATAACTTTACAAATCTATACAGCCATTCACGCCCGACTTAAGTTTAACATTTATATAATTAATTTAACGAAGAACAAAAAAAAAAAATCATGATAAAAACTTAAAGAATAAAAAATAAATAAATGGAAATGATTTTACATAAATAAATAAAAAAATACATCAAATAACCTTTTAACTACTTTAGTCAGATAGGAAACTAATGCAATTATTTTAAATACGAAAAGTTTTTAACTTAATGTTCATTAATTGTAAAGTTCTTACGGTTTTAAACAGTTCATCTTTATCTGTCGTTTGTAAGTTTGAACGGGAATTCCCACGCCGTCCTGAAGATATTGGTATACATTTAGCCGATGTTTTATTTATTCATTCGGAGGTTTTTTAATTTAGTTGGTCCTCAATTTAGGAAACGATAGTTCATTTCTCCTTTCTTTAACAGCTGAAAGAATTGACCGTGCGTCTGTCAATTCCTCCAACTCCGTACTACTACATATAGTCACATCGTAATAATCAATTTCCAGTCCCTGATTAATAATTTCCAAATTTTCCTTTTATATTAATGTGAAGGATTGAATTTACATTACGTCACCGATGCGATGGTCCTTTCGCTGCGGTCCGATTCCATAGGGATTTCTTCTTATTTGCTAACAGTTTCTATTGTTTTCCTGTCTGACCGGTGTTTTTACATTTAAATGCCGAAGGCTGGTTTACATTTAACTAATTAACAATCATTTCCATTTCTGATTAATTAACCTGTTTTCCAAATCAAAAATATATTTAAAGATAAATTTAAAGATATAATTTCATCTCCAAATCTTTTTAAAATTTAGTTTTAAAATACTTTTTCTTTAATAAAGTTTTATTTTAATAATTTTCCATTATCTGTGCGATTTAATATATAAGAGTTTAAGATGATATTTAATTTCAATTTTTAATTCTAAAAGAAAATTTTTAAATGCGAACTTTTTAATTTACTTTCATGTTTAATAAATAAAAAAACAACAACAATGTAACGAACGTCTGTGCTCGTTACAATATATATATATATAGCTGTAAAGTAATGATTAAAATATCCCCCTGTGATGTCTACAGTAGGAATTTTGAATCTAGATCAGAAACAACATGATATTTTTCAGATTTTAATCAGACTTAGTTAACTCAGCTAAAAATTATTAGTTGGCAAATAACATCTAGTCATTTTTATTTAGAATATAAAATCAAAATAGAAAACTACTTAAATCTTTACTACCCAAATCTTTAACAAGTTTGCTGAAGTTATGCCTTTTTCTTTATCGTTTCTGTTTTGGATTGGGAAGAGGGGTGGGAGAAAAAATATTATAAAAGTTTTTGCTTTGAAGTGGGCTATATAATAATTGATTTTACTGTTTATGTACATAAATAATATGAGAATATTAGTTAAGTTCTTATACATCTATTTTAAGTATATATTCTGAGATTATGTTCAAGATATGTATTATAATGACAAACAAATTAGTCTTGGAACAGAGCTTTGAAATATTTAATATATATGTATAATTTCTAGGGAAATATGGTAACACTTAGACGTCTTGACATTAAAAAAGCCAACATCATGATCACCAGGGCTGTATTAATGGACACAAGACAGGTTAGTATCGATTTTTCTTTCAAATAAATATTTGACATTTGTTAAAAATACATATATACACTCGAACAAACACTTTCATATGTTTATGAATGCTTAAAGTTTATATCTTTGAAATCGAAGACTATAAATTGTGAAAAATGACATTCACACGATTCTGTAGTTTTTAAAATTTACAACTATCTATGAAATCGGTGGAGTTTTAATCCAATTTTAACTCAAATTAACAGTGCAGGATAATTTTCTTTGAAGTGATAATCATTTTTTAAATTGCATATGATAGTGAGATCTTCAGTTAATTAACAATAATATATCGTTATAGATTATTGCTTTTAGGCAAAGCAGTATGAAGTCACATTTACAAAGTTTTTGAGATATTTTCTCATAGTTGTGGCAAAAATGTTACAGACCAATAGCAGTAGGAACAAACTAGCAAATTTTTTTAAAAAAGTTAATTGTAAGATTTATTCAGCAAATGAAGTTATGCATCCAGAAAATGAAGATATCAAATTAAAGCATTAATACAAAATATAAAATATACAATTAGAACAAGAAATAAGAAATTACACATATACATTAAAAAATTTGAAAATTAAGGTTTGGACAAATAACTGAAAATACTTCTATAATTTTTTATTGTTAATATTTATCTTATTTAAACAATTTAATCATTAATTATTACAGATAACAATGGGTGTTTTCATTTGGTGTACAGATATACACACCTGGTGCACTGCACATTCATACATCTAAAACGAACATGTACTAAATTAGTCTTTTATCAACAATATAATAATTGCCAGTGAAATATTAATATAGATTTACATAAGTTATCTTTTCTAGTTTTGATTTTAATAATATTTTTATAAATTACTTTATTTCCTTTATGTAGAGAAATCTAAAATTACTAATAAAAAGTAATTTACTAGGTAGCAAATATGACATACTCAAATATTAAAGAAAGGAGTAAAGGAGAAACCATTGTTATTCTCAATCTCATCCTATTTTTTAGCCAAATAGTTTTCTTAGTAATTGCATGATTGGAAATTATTAGAAATATTCAGGCAATTATTATTTTTATTTTAAATATGTATGTAAAGCCATATTTCACAAAATGCTAAAGGTAAAATTTATTATTTATCAGATTGATTTTGTTAGCCAAAGTAACGTCTTCATTTTACCATTATGATCATTCGTTTTCATAGACAAAAAATCCGTAGTAATATGTAATAATTAGTTATTAACCCATTTGTTGACAAAAAGAGTTATGCCACCTGGTAATCAAAGGCAATTGCAATTAACGCATGCATTCTATAGTTTTGTAGAAGAAAATATTCTGATTATAGAATCATCAGCTGACATCAAATATTGCTAATAAATTAATAGAATTGGTTGACAATTTTTTCCCATTTTGGATAATTTAACAAAATCAAAAGATACAATAGTCAATACATTTTTGATTAATTAATAAAAGTTATATTAAAAAAGTTAGAAAATATATTTAAACGTAAAAACATATTAAAAAAAAATTATTATTATTATTATTCAAGATATGATATTTTCAAACATTCTCTATGGTTGTAAAAGTTGGTTACTGAAAAAGAATAGATAAAGATTGGTTATTTTGAGGTATTATAATGGTAAAAATTTATGAGAAATTTGTTAGCAAAAAATGAACAACTGAATACTTAATCAAATTAGACTTCTTACAACATAAATGACTAGCTTTGATGAATTTATCATATTCATAAAAAAGTTTATAATCCTCAAAAATATTAATGATAAAAAACTAAAGACAAACAGTAATGGTGTGAACAAATTCTCTCTGTATTAAATCTGCCCTGCTGGGACCTAAACTATGAAACGATGATTGTTCATTTTTAAAAATATTATTCTTATGAAAATCAAAAGTTTCGACTATCTAATAATATTTTAAAATTTAATATTAGAAGAGAAATCTATTTTTTTTGATCTCCTGAATAAAATTTCAAAATAGAATCTTAGTTTTTAATGATGTTGCCTGTTCTTTTATCTTTTTGCTTTGCCTTATTTTTTCCAGAAATTAGTCTTCTCTTATTCAGAATATTTTAGATATTAATATTTAAACATTGTTGAATATAAGATTATGCATCTGGCAAAGAATGTAACTCAATAACTTAAAAAAATATTTTAAAGCTTTTTATTTTTAGAAATAATATTCAATATGTTCATTTTTAAAATTTATAAAACAGATAGAAAGCTTATTATTCGGCACTCATTTTGTTAAGACCGTAAAACAGCAGTTATAAAATTCATAGCTTTCTTCGCAGGTTATTTTAGCAAGTATTACCTAATTGCAGAGTTACTATGTTTTAATAAATATAGACAAGTTTCTTTTTTGTATAACTCTGTCGAGTATATTTTGTATATACAATCGTATATTTACAAGAAGGGTATTTATCAACACACATGTTCTTCTTATATGACGATATTTTAATCATGTATCTGTATAAGTATTTTTAAAAAGCAAAAAAAATAAATAAATTAAAAAGAAGTTCTGATTATGTTTGGACTAAATTAAAAAATAAAATTATATTTGCTCATGTTTAAACTTGGGATTAAGGATTTTTTAAAAATAATGTATTTAAATTATTTTAATTAAAAAAGAAAGCAAACTGTTTTAATATATTTTATTAATTGTAGTTTTTGATAAATCATTTTAGTTTAAGTGAAAAAATGCAAGAATCTGAAAACAGCTTTATATTGACTGAGACAGATTATCAAATGAACGAATTAATAAAACAAAATATCTACGGAGGCAAAAAATTAAACAACAAAAAAATTCTTTGCTGAGCAACAGTTTTTTTCTTTCTAATATATATATACACACACATGTATGACTAAGCATTCAAATTTATTCACGTTATATTTATTACAAATATATATTTTTATTACATTTTCAGATGAAGTCAATTCAACATGAAAATTTAGCCCGTTTTATTGGTGCTACTCTTGAAAGTCCAAATGCTCACATTGTAATAGAATATTGTTCAAAAGGATCACTTCTGGTAGGTAATAAATACTATAATAAAAATATTTTTTGAAATACAAGCATAATTCATATATTTGGAGTTTAAATATAATACAAGGTATTTGGTTGTTGAAATGTTACACAAACTTCAAAGTGCTAATGTTGCATTTATCGAATTATAAGATGAAAAATTTCACCAGAATAATATAACTACTTTAATAAATTAGACAATGAATTTGTTTTAAATTTAAGAATGTTTTTGTAATGTTAAAGTTTGATGAGAATATTCTTCAATTTGATTGTAGGGTCACATCTCCAATGACTAAGGAATAAAGGAAATGAATAATATAATAGTTATAATTTTAACCTGAAAACTTTATTATAGTATTTATGGGAAAAGTAGAACTTCTCCCTCACCCTCATTCACATTATAAAATTCATGTTAAAGACTATTTTAAGTAGTTGCAATAATAATTGCTTGCACTGGGAAGATAAAGGTGAGAATGAAATTCAATAGCAACAAATAAGTAAAATATTAAAGTCTTATAGGAAAAATATTGATACAGATAAAGGTAAACAACAGAGAAGCTGTAATAAATGTTGAATGAATATTTAATTTAGAGGCCGATTTTTATAATCATCATAAAACTCATATTTAATTTTAATTTTTTTGTTTTTCTAAGTTAAAATGATCACAATGAATAAATAAAGCTTATAAAATATTTTATTCAAATACCAAATTATACAGCATTAAATAATATGTAATAATTTTAAATAATAAAATTTAAACCATTAACATTAACACAACTAATTCTTAAAAGATTGTTCTCAGAATTATTTCATATTTTTTAGCATTTTATAATTTGTACATATTTGATTGTGATGTTTGTTTTTAAGATTATTAAAATGAGAAGAAATGAATTCTGCTTTGTATTGAGATCCCCACAAACTGGACATTCACTTTAATAAATATTATTACCTAATTTATTATCTATGTAAGATCCTAGATGGTTGGCAAAAATAGATTAATTTTCTGTTTTTAACATAGAATGCTTTATTACTAGAAGGAATTTTAATAGTATAGTTAGTATTTGGAAATTTATCACTGAAAATTTTTAAAATATAGTATTGTATTTTTAAAAAATATTATAAACTTAATTTTTATTACTATTGTCAGAGAAAGCAGCACATACAAATATTTTTTATTTTTATATTTTAGGATCTTTTAGAAAAAGATGAGATGAAATTAGACTGGATGTTCAAATTCTCTCTAATCAATGACATTGTAAAGGTAAAAATAAGTAATTTATTTATCTATTAAATTATATACTATTGAATGCATCCCTTTAAAAGATGACTACATGCAAGTACATATATAGTAATGAATATTTAGTTCATAATCTTTTACAAAGTGGAAACTAGTAGACTTTATGATCAGGTGATGATGTAACAGTCATTTCAAATACCAGCTATCTTTATATGAAAAAATTGTAGGAGTGGTTAACTGTTATATATAGGTATGTTATTTTTTTTACAGACGAAAGCATGATAGTAATAAAATTTTAATGCAAGTTTAATATTTAACTAATATCTTAATGTTATATGATACATGTATATAATTATAAAATGTTATTCAGGATGGCAGCCCTGCTACAAGCTAATTATAGCTTTTAACTTTTATTTATATTTATATTGGTATTTTGAAAATTGTAGAGTTATTCCAGTGTTTTGCTTTATTATATATATGTAACACATTCTTGAGACATATGAACAAATACGTTTGAAAAGATATTGCGCATAGAGGTAAAAAATGAAGTTGAATTATTCCATATATGTATATTCAATAAGAACATATATTAATCTTTAATTAAGATTTAAAAGTTTATGATTAAATAGGAATAATTTTTAGTTTAATAACTGATTAGTAATAATCATTCTAAAATGCTCAGGTATCAAATTTTTGATTGCAGAAAGTTGGACATTTACATGCAACATACACACACACATGCACATACACAAAATTAAAATATTTTTTGCATCATACTATGTATTAGTTTTTTAAGCAAATTTCTGATATTTCAATAAAATCACATTCATCCTTGTCAAGGCTAAGGTTATTTTGTCCCAAGCAATAATGAGATTATTTATTGCATGGGAATTATATAATATAGTGCATTTTAGTCTTATGGAAATCAATTATTTTATTTCTTTCTTCTTTTAAAATCAATTTTAATAAATCAGCCGATTGTAAAATGGAAGAAAGTAAGAGAATTTTGCAAATAAAGTTAATAGTGCATTAAATGATAAAAAGTATGTAATTATAATTTTTTAGATTTTTATAAAGCCTTGGATATTATTGAGCATAAACACAATTATTGATTCACACTTTACAAATTTTTGAAATTATAATTTTTTTCTCATGTGTCATAGCATCAGTCGGGAAGAAAACCCACTAACCCAGGACAACTGCTTGTAAAGCAGCTGTCACTGACCTCTTGACCACCAATGCTTGAAAATTAATGCTGTTTTTTTAAAAAAAATTACTTAAATGATAGATATACATGTTGTATCAAAAATATCAAATGTATTGACTGAATAATGAACAAAATAAATATATGAAGTTCCTCAAGGTTCAATCTTAATTCATTGTTCACAAATAATCTAAAAAATATTAATATTGAAGGATCAATATATCAATATACAGATAATATTGTTATCATAAATATAAAAAAAACAATATTGATATTGCAATTAAAGACTGCCAAGAAAGTCTGAGAAAAATTGTCTTTTGGTGCTCTGAGAGAGGAATTTATATAAATGGATAAAAAACAAAATATATGTTAATATGCTCTCCTCATATGAAATATAAAAATATTGATTTAAATAGAAGTGAAATAGTGTGCTTAAGACTAAATGGGTTTATAAGTAATCATTAAAACTAGTCAACAGTTAGACAATCCTATTAGCAATAACAATCAACAATTTCAAACTCTTGTCAAGGCAACTTCATTCCACCAAATTGTTGGTTGTTATTGATATTGGGATTGTCTAAGTGTTGACTGATTTTAATGATTAAAAATATTGATGTATATCTACATTTACATGAGTGCATATATTATAATAATGTAAAGATAATAAATGTATGAAAATAGAAAAAGTAAAATATATTAGATATTTTAGAATGATGATAGATAAAAAAAAATAATCTTGGAAAATCAAATTAACATACTAATTATTAAATTTAGATATTTATAACAATGTTCTAGAAAGTCAAAGATATTTTTTTAAAAATATTTTTTTTTATATATAAATCTTTAGATATGGAATAATAATACTTAATTGTTTTGCAAGTTTTTCCATTATTAATTGATCTAATAAAAGAAAATTATTTAAGTGAATAAGAAAAATAATATTTTATTATTCAATCAACTTCTTGAATATATAATTATAGAAATTTTTTTTTTTGATAGTACTTTCAAAAAATCCTATATAAAACAGTTTGAAATGTGTCTAAGAAAATAGAAAGAGGAAGCAGACATGGAACCTAGGGTTACAGATTTTAAAATATCTTGACTTAAAAACTGAACTGTGGAGTAATTATAAATTTTAGTAAATCAGATATTAAATAATGGATTTCTAAGACAATAACATTGAGGGAGGGGTTTACCTCTCATTTGCTACTATATTTTTTCAAGAAATTGGATGGAAAGCATAGCTTGTAAAACATAAGATGAAATAAATGAATATTTTATAATTTATAATATTTAGCACTCAATAAGGAAGCAAAAAAGATATAAAAATTATTATTCAAAAACAAAATCAGATAATTTAAAGCTAATGGATGATAATAATATTTCCATTCAATTATTATATTTCCAGCTTCAACATGGATTACTCATAGGGTGTAAAGAAACAAACAAGGACACTTGCCAGTATATTATTCAATATTTCATCATTCAGTTTAAATGTATAAAAAATAATATTATTTTATGTTTATAAAAAAAATATCATTCACTAAATTTTTCTATATAAAAATTATAATATCAAATTTAACAAATATTAATTTAAAAAAGTGTATTAAATAATAATTAATATATAAATAAATGAACTTACTATAAAGTTAAGGGATACATAAAACTTTAATTAAATTTTTATTATTATATATAGGATAGTCATATAAAATATTTAATAAATGATTATGATCATATGTATTAATTTTTGTGATATATGAAAGTGTTTTTTTTAATTTGAAGCAGAACATATATATAAAATTAAGAGCATGCTAATGAGCTCTAAACAAGCTTTTTTTAAATTTTTAATTTCTTTTATATATATATATTGTAACGTTTTCGTATTACTTGGCCACTATACGCCTCAAATTTATATTTGAGCGTGAGTTGATCAAGCTGTATCAAAAGAAAAAAGAAAGTTGTATTTCTTTTCCCAAAAAACACAGCTATATTTCCTGATCAAACTTTGCCTATTGATGGTTGAGAATTATGCTATTGATGAGATCAGCTTTTAATTTATTTGATAGGCGCCAGGTCTTTTTATTCTAAAGAGACCGCTGATATCTGTCGCCAGCATGTCTCGCAAATAAAATAAAATAAAATATTTTTAAAATTATTAGTCTTAGATTTTAAGAATCGGTAATTTTACGGTAAACTAGAATTATCTTTTTTTGAGATTATTATTGCTGGGCTTATTCAAACATATTGGCAAGGTAAATTACTTTTAAATCTTATTAAACTAATAATAACTTTAATACTAAAAAGAATAATAACCATTATTAATAACGCACAATGAAAAGGTTGATAAAAGTATAATCTCTTTTATTCTAACAAACTAAAATATTTATAAGTTAAATTACGAATTAACTAAACTGGAAAGTACACACATGCTAATCCAGATAATGAATAAATTAACAAAAACAGTTAGATTAAATAATGAACGCAATTTAATAATGTTCCAAGATCTTGTATAAAATTCTTTATAAGAAAGTCCCTTGAATGTGAAAGTAAAGTCTATATCAGGATGGTAGTCTAAGCTTAGATAAATAATTGTTTGCAAACTTTTAAGTCACTATCAGGAAAATTTATTCTTAACTTACCGGTAAGTTCATGTAGGTTTATGGGATCCCAGATCATGAGAATTTCCATTGGTCTCTCCTGCCGGCGTCTTCCATTATTGTTCCGTTCTATAGCTGGAGAAAAGGCACGGTTGTAGTGACCCTTTTATTGCAAAAAGCGGTCTTCACAAGTCCCGTTTCCATGCTTGCGTGACAGCTTGGTACAGCAAGGGGCATACCCATGTAGAAGTATATTTCTTGCCACAGGTTATGCTCGTGGAAACCTCCAACTTTCAGAGACGTAACTAGAAGTTAAAGAGAAGACCCAGATTGAAGTTGTCATCTCCTTTTTATATCGCGCTCCATTTTTGGAACTTCTGCGCACTCTTTTGTCTTTTTATCAGCGTATAAGATAATAATCTTATACACTCTCTCTTAAATTTAAGTTACAAAGTTCTCTTTTTTTTTAGCATTATTCTTCCATCTTTAATTAGCTAAAATATTTTTCTTTTAGCTTATACTTTTGGAATTCTTTTAATTTATCTGGATTAGTAATCTGTATGTCATTTATTCTTTCCAATTAGATAAAAAAAAAATAAGAATGACAATTTTAACCTTCATTGCACGTTTTAACAAAAATTATACTAATCAAAAAAAAATCTAAATTTACTTTTTTAGCTTTTACCAAATGCCAATATATTTGTAACGTATATAAATAAACGTTACAATATATATATACACTATTTTTATCGCTCATAGAAGTGGTAAATATTATTAATACATAATGATTCTAATATCCAAAATCAAAATAATTTAAGTCGCAAATAGTAAATAAGTGTTTGATCTTGCAATTATTATTGTATAATAATAAGCTCTAATAAAAAGATTTAAAATAATATTGTTTTACAAT
>JAQFVV010013943.1:0-61822 GCA_028023455.1 Epiperipatus broadwayi
TGTACCGGTCGAAAACCACCACCCCCAATGTCAAATCGGATTCGAACTCAGCTTAACCAAAACCGAATTCAAACCCAACTCAACAGCTCAGATAGCAGAAATCGACGGCACAGTGCTATGCGCCAAGAACTAGCTCAACGGTTGGTGATGACTAGAGACTCCTTGCACTGACACGAATATCTAATAATTAATTACTTTGAATACTTTTTAAATCACATCATATGTATGTTCGGGTTGCCAACACAGACAGCGAGTATTAACATTTAAATAATTATAAAAAGGATGATGAACTAAGAAACCAAGTATGTTATAAAATATTTAATAATAATAATAATTTGTTTGGTTCAAGAAAATATAGATTGCATTAGTGATCTCTAGTCTTTAAAAGAATTTATAAATATAATAAGAATGGCGGTCCTTATCATATGCCAATGGAAATTACGCAATATTGGAATTCTATGTCTATGCCCCCAACAAGAAAATATAAAGGTGGATAAAGGTATTTATTTAGAACGGAAATGATTGTTCTAATTTTATTACGGTGGAATATGAGATTTATCTTCACATTCAGAAATCTATTCATGAAGAGCAAAACGTATTTCAAGGCATAACTTTAATCTTTATTTGAAAACTTATTTAATTAAACATATTTGAGAATTGGTTCGACTTTAATTTAAATCACTTCATCACGAATTACGAGTACGGAGCGGGTTTTACCGGGACAAAAATGCAACGGTGCTTGACGAATTACGAGGCAGAGAGTCAAATTTAAAGATGATCGCTAGTCGATGATCGAAGTCTTATGGCGGCTTGCATTTGGCAAGTCTTACGCCCTTTGACTAATGAATCGGAAAGGAAGTACTTTCTTCCTGGAAAAATTTAAATAAGAGAATGATCACCGACCAGCCTAACGGAGCGGAAGATGGCCCTACGTCAGCAACATTTGATGATGATGACTTGATAGTCATCGTTGAAAAATAAAACCCATGTAGAATGCTCTACGTGATGACTTGACCAATTAATTAAAGTCAAACGAGCTTTATCGAACTATTTTGAAAACATTTATAAACTATCTTAATTATGCCTTAATATTCGTGCCCCTCCTGAATATCAATTTAAAATAACAAAAATGGAATTAAAATACATTTAACCCTTTATCGACCCTTTTTGGCAATAAAAACATTTAAGGTTATATTCGAATAAATATATATTAGTAGAACAAGAAATCAATATTATAACATTTTGTGAGTATATAAACAATTGTAACTTAGTAGCTGGGGACATAGGTGAAAAATGAAGCTAATAGTTTATTATTTGCCAATTATCAAATAATAAACATGTAATATTTTCTTTCGACTCGATGATTAATAGAACTTTCAAATTTAGTTCTAATGGGCGAGAATTACTATTGGAAATTAATGTTATATTATTTGCGTGAGGCAAATGGAATCAAAGGGCTCATCGAGTCGAAAGATTATTGGCATATAATTTTTAAATACGACATTAATAAAGCACACTAATAACATATATATATTAAACGAACCGCCAGGTAAGAAAAGAAAAAGTTTAAAGACTAGAGATTGAAAGAATTACAATATAAATTTATATTAGCATTTTATAAAGATTTACATTAAATAATAAAGAGCTCTTAAATAGGAGGAGTATAAAATAAAGTTCGAACTGGCCAGAAAGTTTAACGTTCATATTACCCCTTCCGCTGGTCCTTAAGTTACACCTCCAAGTTGTTGAAAACGTAGGCATCATTGGTTAACTACTGGAGTAGTATTTTAGTAGCTTTCATTATTTTAGCAGAATTATCGATCCGGAAAACGGTTCAGCAGCTCCATTGAAGATTTCTCAGGACTTTAGGAACCGTAGCCAGATTCCTGATGTTCTAGCCCTCTATCATGATGAAATACAATTTTTATACACACAGAGTTCACTGCACTACTCTACAACCAAAAACTCACTAGCCTTTCTCTTTACTTTTCAGGGCTATATATCTACTGTTTCCTGATGCCTCCGGCTAGCGCTCATTTTATTATCAATCTGTCTTTTTGTTATAATTAGTTGTTTTCCAAAACATTCCTTCGATAAGCTTTCAAACTAATTTGTGAATTCCTTTCCTAATTAGAAAATGAATTCTTAAAGTCTGAAATGATTTTAATCAAAAATTGAATTCTTATCTTTTTTTAATTAATAAAACTTTACTGTTGTTTTTTTGAGAATTTGAAAGCCCATGGAAGGAATGTAGCTTTTAATCGCAAAACTTTACAGATTATTTAAAAGTAAAAAAAAAACAAGTATTCCCGACGCAATGAAACTTTCGAAAATTATATATATTTAAATATTTACAAATATATACGCACAATCCACGCAATTGTAATATATATAAATTCATGAATATTTTATCATGAATTTATTAAGAGAATTGCTCAATTTTAAACTGAAACTAATTGATTTTAATACACATTTGAAATAAATTATTCATTATGGAAATTAGCGTGGATTGAACGTATAAAGCCCCATTGCATCGGAAATTTAAGGTTAGTATTAGGGTAACTAACATGAAGCTAGGATCGAACTCAGATCCGACTGCTTCATTTCTTTTCACTTCAAAAAAAAACAATGAAAAAAAAATGACTTTACTTATGCAGGATATAGTTGCATAAGTGTATAGACTCTGGGAGAACAGCATGAGCGTGAATAATATAACCTGCCCAAGCTACAAATTATTATACATGTCTCACTGCGATCCATTTTTTTAATATTCAACTTATAAATGGGTTTATAATAAATCGGTCCGATAATCAAGTCTCATTTCCCTATGGTTGTATCAGTCGGTCCTCTGTATATATATCTGTCATTTAATAAATGTCCTATTGTTTCCCTGGATCAGGTGGCACATATGGTTTTAACTGTCTGGCATTGTAAACCCCCTGGAGTCCCTTTCCCTTTAGCAAAAACGCATTGTCATGGCAATCCTTTATTATTTCATATGGCCCACTGTATAATGGGAAGAATTTCTTGAATTCTTTCTTAGGGGCATTACTAGTTCTTGGTGATCTTAACCAAACTTGATCCCCAACTTTAAAATAGTAATGTTGCATCCTCCCTCTTTTTATTCGCCTCTGGGCCATCTGCGCTAGCCGCTTTCTGGCCATATCTTGGTCAGTTATTGGGTTAATACACGTTTCATCTTTTGGTAATAGTGAAGAAAAAATGGCCTGACATGGCTGCCCATAGTGAAGACGTGTAGGTGCGAAACCCGTTGACTCATTCATTGTATTATTAATGCAGTCCATAACATATGGAAGTTTATCCACCCATCTCCGATGATCTGTAGGTATGCACACACGAAAGAGTTGACTAATTTCTCTCATAACTCTTTCACATGGGTTGGACTGCGGGTTTCTAATTGATGTCATACGATGATTTACCTTTTGTTTTTTTGTCCAATTCTTCCACTCTTTTGAGGTGAACGCTGAGCCATGATCTGATAATATGGTCTCAGGCTTACCTACCTCATAAAATTGCTTATCCTGTAGGGCCCGAATGGCATTTCGTGAATTTGTGGTTCGCACTGGGTAAATTTGAACATACTTTGAAAAAATATCATATGTGACAAGCAAGTATTGAAAGGTCCTAAATTTGGGAAGGGGCCCATAATGATCTATAGCGAGGATTTCATTTGGTCTTGTGGCCATCACTGGTTTCATACCTCCTGCATATGATTTATTTGGAAATTTAGTGGCAGCACAGATGTCACATTGTCTAATAGTAGTGAGAATCTGATTGTACATTCCTGGCCAGTAAAACTGACGACGCACTGCCTCTTCTGTCTTTCTTGGTCCGTAGTGCCCAATGATTTGATGAATGTGCCTAAGTAAGGATGGTCTCAGCCTATCTGGGACCATAGTTTTCCATGGTGCAGTATAGTCCCCAGTTTTGGTCTGTAAAATACCCTCCTTGACCCGAAAGTGAGTGTATTTGCTTTGTAGGTTCTTGTCCTTACTCTGGGTCTTGGACAACTCCAGAATAATGTGGTGATATTGTATGCCCTGCCAGTATGCAAGATTCCTTAGCTCGGCCTCGGCGGGACTCAATGTTTTGGTGACCATAATTTTTAAGGATTGATCGTTTATTTTTGGGTTCTGTATGCTCATTTGTACTGGATGGCGACTTAAAACGTCAGCCACCACATTCTCTGGTCCTGGGCAATATTGGATCTTATACTGAAATTGTTGGAGGACCAAGCTCCATCTAATGAGTCGGTCATTGGTGAGGAAACTCTTATTAAGAAATTCTAGACATCGGTGGTCAGTTATGATGACAACTTCTGATCCCAGAAGGAACTGCCGGAATTTCTGGCATGCCCATACTATGGCAAGAGTTTCTTGCTCAGTGGTGGTGTAATGTACTTCAGCACCCTTTAAAGCACGACTGCAAAAATATATCACTTGATGTTCACCAGAATCACCCTTTTGAAACAAAACAGCTCCCAGCCCTTGTTTGCTGCTGTCAGTTTGTACGTAAAAGGTCCGACTAAAATCAGGGTGGTGCAGCATAACCGCCCGTAGAAAGTTTTCTTTTATGTTTAGTAGTTCCTGGTCATGGAGTGGGGTCCATTCCCACTTTCGGTTTTTTTTTATGAGGTCTATAAGATTCCTAGTTTCCTGGGCAAAGTTTGGATAGAACTTGTGATAAAAGTTGCAAAGTCCAAGAAATGATCGGATCTGTTTCCGAGTAGTCGGGGTTGGAAACTTCTCTATGGCTGCAACTTTGTCCGGATGTACCTTGATACCATGTTTGTTAATGACATGACCAAGGAAGGTTATCTCCCCAATAGCAAAACGGCTTTTCTCTAAATTCACTGTGATATTCTTCATTCTGCATTCATTCAGGAACATTTCCAAATGTTGTAAGTGTTCCTTCACATCTTCTGAGATGATTACAATGTCATCAACATAGCATACCATCTGTTTTTGTACTTCTTCAGAAAGGACCTGCCTCAAACAGCGCATAAGTCCTGCTCCACTATTAATAAGTCCGAAGGGAACCCTTTTAAAAACGTGCGTGTAGCCACCGTACCGAAATGCCGTGTATTTCCGGTCCCTTGGATCAAGATTCAATTGCCAGTTACTGGCAGTTAAATCTAATGTTGAAAATACCGTCTTCCCAGCTAATCGCACAAGTACTTCTTGGATAGGAGGGGGAGCATCTCTTTCCGGTATAGTGATGCTGTTTAACCTCCGGGCATCCAAGCAAAGCCGCAAGTTTCCATTTTTCTTCTTGACGACGACCAATGGGTTGTTATACGGAGACGGGCTGCGCTCGACAATATTCCATTCGATCATTTGTTTTATCTGTGCTTCTACTTCATCTTTATACTGAAATGGAATCGGGTACGTTTTGGACTGGATGTAAGTTTCTTCTTTCACTCTGATTCGGTGGGTATACCCTGTAATCTCGCCTGGCATTGGAGAGAAAATTATGGCATATTTCTTGAGGATTTTCCGCATTTGTTCGGTATCATCCGGTTCAGTAATGATGGATTCTTCAACCTTTTTGTCAATCATTGAAAGATCAACTGGCTGGATTAGGCAACTTTCATGGTTTCCTTCTCGGTGGAGTGATGTTTTAAAGGTGATGGTTTCTTTTCCAAATGAGCATCTACCTTTAGGGTAGTCAATAATGCCTTGGTTTTGAATCAAAAAGTCGGAACCCAATACTACATCATATATGAGCCCTGTCATAATAAGAAAGGTATGTCCTACTAGCCTTCTGTTGATTTCAACCTCCAACCACACTTGATGGTTTTCACTTGACACCTTTTTCCCATTAGCCAAGGTCATTTGGATCGGACGGGTTGGGAGTTGCATTATCTCGCGTCTCTTTTTCAAGCTTCCGATCCATGCCGCAGATACAATGGATGCTTGACTGCCCGAGTCAATCAAGGCTGATACTCTGCTCTCCTCTACATTTATTTCGATAATGGGACACAAATGAGTTATCTGATGTCCCTCATTATCTTTCTCAGAGATTAGGTTAGTCATTTGACTAATGATTGGGGCTGGAAGGTCTTTTCCGTAACTTGGGTCTAGAGATCTAAAATGATTATCCACTTCTTCTAAGAAATTCGTCATCTCGTGGATGGTACTAATCTGACTACGAATCATAAGTTTCCGAATTTCTCGTGGCATGTTGTATTCTATCATACGTACAATTCGAGACTCTGGAAAGTTAAAACTGGACAATGAGCGAAATTTGGCTGACTGTTGTAAAAAAAATCGGTCGTAGGTATTTCCCTTATTTACTGAAAACTGTTCATTAATGAGGTCACGCAACAAGTTTTCTTGCTTCCTTTCACTCCAGAATGTTTCTAGAAGCTTGTGACAATATTGCTCAAAAGTGTCCGGCTTCTTCTCTATCGCGCCCCACCAGTCTTCGGCCACGGCTTTCAAATGGTAACGAGCAATTAGTATTTGTTGAACATTATCCAGAGTTTCTATTGCAAAAGCATCGGCTAAACTGTCTATATGTGGCTGAGGATCTTCCCAGCATCCACCATAAAAATCTATGATTTGAATCAACGGGTATTGAAAGGTCATTGCACTTTCCAGTGGCTTTCCCATTTTCTAATATAATAAACAATATAATAAACACTGCAGATCAACTTATAGTACTCTCTGTATGCTTAAAAATATTTTTTTTTCTTCAGTACTTTTAACTAGGTCTCTGACTACAGGTCCATTGTCCCAATCTCCACTAGCTGCTTCATATTATTTCCCCAATCTACGTAATCTGCCTTTTTTTAGTTTACCTACGTTTTCTTGGTTAGCTCTTTATTTTAACTGTTTGAATGAGACATGTATTCAAAAATATAAAAACATTATTCACTTTCCCTTTGTTCAACTGTTCTGTTCTCCCATGTCTGAAAAAAAAACTATACAGTGATATACAAATATTACGTATTAGCAGTTACAACAAATCACTCTGTATTGAACACACTTGGTTTTTTTTTATTATGGCGATTGACCCACTACTGTGCTGACAATCAAATTTGCTGACAAATTTATTTATATGGGCGCCAGTGAGCAAAATGAGATCAATAGGGCATGTGATATAACCCATTGACCCCCAAACCACATATGATTAACTTAATTTTGAAAAAACAATTGAATTGATGATGAATATTTAATAATGAATAATATATAACGCGTTCATGACCTAAGTTTGAATATAGGAGTTCACTACTTCATTTGTACTAAGCATGAGGCTTTAACACCCAAAAAAAAAATGTCAAAATTAATATTACAAGAACTTTTACTGGAGATATTATTCTAAATCTTGCTAGCATGAAAGCGTGCAAACCATTTAAGCATTTTGCCAACTGCATCTGGCTGCTTGGTGTACACAAAGGGTCTTCACCTGCTTTGAGGTTACTCTAGAAATACGGAGCGAACATTTAATATATATGCTAGCAAGCAATACTTTGAAATTAAGACTTTTATATGATATCATATTAGATATTTTATATTATAACAACTGAGATGAACAAAATTAATTTTGACACAGACAAAATATTTCATTTATTTTACCCCAATGCTTTGATCTATGGACTCTTACTACTTTGCTAACGATATTTTTCCTATTGTCACGAACGCGTATAACACAAACGTATAATATATATATATACTGATATAGTACACGTATAATTAATATCTATACATATGAATAATTATTTTAACTAACGAATCTTTTACTGAACGAACATTTAAAAAAATAATCTTGAAAACATTTTTATAAGAAAGAATTAGAAAATGATATTTTAATTTATTAAATCATTTCAGTATATATATAACACTTTTTTTTTTTTAAAAAAAAATATCACTCTACAGAAACATTTACTTTATTGGGATTTCAATTAACTGAGTAACTAAAATCACAATTCTAATCTCCAGGGCATGTGTGGGGTTTATTAAGTCGAGCCACAACGATTGGGCAGCCAAAAACATAACCATGTACCGGTCGAAAACCACCACCCCCAATGTCAAATCGGATTCGAACTCAGCTTAACCAAAACCGAATTCAAACCCAACTCAACAGCTCAGATAGCAGAAATCGACGGCACAGTGCTATGCGCCAAGAACTAGCTCAACGGTTGGTGATGACTAGAGACTCCTTGCACTGACACGAATATCTAATAATTAATTACTTTGAATACTTTTTAAATCACATCATATGTATGTTCGGGTTGCCAACACAGACAGCGAGTATTAACATTTAAATAATTATAAAAAGGATGATGAACTAAGAAACCAAGTATGTTATAAAATATTTAATAATAATAATAATTTGTTTGGTTCAAGAAAATATAGATTGCATTAGTGATCTCTAGTCTTTAAAAGAATTTATAAATATAATAAGAATGGCGGTCCTTATCATATGCCAATGGAAATTACGCAATATTGGAATTCTATGTCTATGCCCCCAACAAGAAAATATAAAGGTGGATAAAGGTATTTATTTAGAACGGAAATGATTGTTCTAATTTTATTACGGTGGAATATGAGATTTATCTTCACATTCAGAAATCTATTCATGAAGAGCAAAACGTATTTTAAGGCATAACTTTAATCTTTATTTGAAAACTTATTTAATTAAACATATTTGAGAATTGGTTCGACTTTAATTTAAATCACTTCATCACGAATTACGAGTACGGAGCGGGTTTTACCGGGACAAAAATGCAACGGTGCTTGACGAATTACGAGGCAGAGAGTCAAATTTAAAGATGATCGCTAGTCGATGATCGAAGTCTTATGGCGGCTTGCATTTGGCAAGTCTTACGCCCTTTGACTAATGAATCGGAAAGGAAGTACTTTCTTCCTGGAAAAATTTAAATAAGAGAATGATCACCGACCAGCCTAACGGAGCGGAAGATGGCCCTACGTCAGCAACATTTGATGATGATGACTTGATAGTCATCGTTGAAAAATAAAACCCATGTAGAATGCTCTACGTGATGACTTGACCAATTAATTAAAGTCAAACGAGCTTTATCGAACTATTTTGAAAACATTTATAAACTATCTTAATTATGCCTTAATATTCGTGCCCTTCCTGAATATCAATTTAAAATAACAAAAATGGAATTAAAATACATTTAACCCTTTATCGACCCTTTTTGGCAATAAAAACATTTAAGGTTATATTCGAATAAATATATATTAGTAGAACAAGAAATCAATATTATAACATTTTGTGAGTATATAAACAATTGTAACTTAGTAGCTGGGGACATAGGTGAAAAATGAAGCTAATAGTTTATTATTTGCCAATTATCAAATAATAAACATGTAATATTTTCTTTCGACTCGATGATTAATAGAACTTTCAAATTTAGTTCTAATGGGCGAGAATTACTATTGGAAATTAATGTTATATTATTTGCGTGAGGCAAATGGAATCAAAGGGCTCATCGAGTCGAAAGATTATTGGCATATAATTTTTAAATACGACATTAATAAAGCACACCAACATATATATATTAAACGAACCGCCAGGTAAGAAAAGAAAAAGTTTAAAGACTAGAGATTGAAAGAATTACAATATAAATTTATATTAGCATTTTATAAAGATTTACATTAAATAATAAAGAGCTCTTAAATAGGAGGAGTATAAAATAAAGTTCGAACTGGCCAGAAAGTTTAACGTTCATATTACCCCTTCCGCTGGTCCTTAAGTTACACCTCCAAGTTGTTGAAAACGTAGGCATCATTGGTTAACTACTGGAGTAGTATTTTAGTAGCTTTCATTATTTTAGCAGAATTATCGATCCGGAAAACGGTTCAGCAGCTCCATTGAAGATTTCTCAGGACTTTAGGAACCGTAGCCAGATTCCTGATGTTCTAGCCCTCTATCATGATGAAATACAATTTTTATACACACAGAGTTCACTGCACTACTCTACAATCAAAAACTCACTAGCCCCTTCTTTACTTTTCAGGGCTATATATCTACTGTTTCCTGATGCCTCCGGCTAGCGCTCATTTTATTATCAATCTGTCTTTTTGTTATAATTAGTTGTTTTCCAAAACATTCCTTCGATAAGCTTTCAAACTAATTTGTGAATTCCTTTCCTAATTAGAAAATGAATTCTTAAAGTCTGAAATGATTTTAATCAAAAATTGAATTCTTATCTTTTTTTAATTAATAAAACTTTACTGTTGTTTTTTTGAGAATTTGAAAGCCCATGGAAGGAATGTAGCTTTTAATCGCAAAACTTTACAGATTATTTAAAAGTAAAAAAAAACAAGTATTCCCGACGCAATGAAACTTTCGAAAATTATATATATTTAAATATTTACAAATATATACGCACAATCCACGCAATTGTAATATATATAAATTCATGAATATTTTATCATGAATTTATTAAGAGAATTGCTCAATTTTAAACTGAAACTAATTGATTTTAATACACATTTGAAATAAATTATTCATTATGGAAATTAGCGTGGATTGAACGTATAAAGCCCCATTGCATCGGAAATTTAAGGTTAGTATTAGGGTAACTAACATGAAGCTAGGATCGAACTCAGATCCGACTGCTTCATTATGTACCAATAAAGGCTAAATACCTAAACATTTAATAACCTCTTAATTCTTATGATATTTAAGATAATTTAGAGTTGAACCTAACAATATGAAAAATTAGGTAAAAATATTATTCATTAGTAACTCTTTTGTCTTACTTTCAAATAATTCAAATTAATGATACAAAAACAGATATAGAAAGTATCTTTCATATTAGGAACAAAGAAATTATAATTCTTTAACATACCACTCAAAAGAAAATTACTTCTTATATTTATTTATATTCATTAATTATAAAATTGTTAATTATAAAGCACCCATTACATTAAATATTAGAAATATACTTCAAATAATATATATAAACATGCTTTATAAAAATGTTTTCAATTTAATAATTCAAGGAAATTACTTTAATATGTTGACTTTCCCAGTATCATTATCTAATCTAATTGTTGCTGTTGCATTTTTATAAATATTCTTTAAAATATGACAATATCTTGGATCTATACCTCAATGATATCTCTAGAATTGTCATTATGATGTATTATAGCATTTGTGGTCAAACAGAAAACAGTGGCAAACTTAAAGGAGATAATAAATATACTTGAATTTATTTACTGGTTAGAATCTCTACAAATTTTCTAATATAATGTTTGTGAGTAGTTAGGTGGTTTAATGAATCTATAAATGAATTTCTAAATAGACAAATTTTAATATATATCACCCAACAGAGACACTTAAATATTTACCAATTTCACAATATCAACTAATAAACTATAATTTACTTTGATTAATTGTTAAGATTTGATTTAATGCAAGAAATTGTCTACACTCAGGAGGTTACAAATTTCTTGTCATCCTATTAACTGAAAGGAAACCCTTTGATTCCTCTTGGAGGCCTTAAAGAAACTGAGCAAGGCAAATTCTTAATGTCCACTCCATATGTTCTTGTCATTTGCAGCTGTTATTACTATGTGATTATTCATACAGTATATAAACATGGATGGGCTGCTCACCAACACGCATTAGCCAGCGCGGACGAGGTTATTGGATTTTTACCTCTGAGTTTAAGATCAAAAAACACCATGGACTTTCTTCTCAGTTGCCTGATAAGGCAGAATGAATGCTTGTGTAAATGATAATATTTTTCCAATATATATATACAATTATGACAGACAAAAATAAATCATGGCCCTTATTCCCAGGAGACTAAAGTCACCAACCAAGGCAGCAGTTGGTGGCCGAAGGCAGAGGCTGCACAGAATCCCCATGCCTTTTTTATTTAGGCACTTACAACAGCAGATCACTTTCAAGTGAAGAAAGATTGCAAGAGTTAGAAGAAAAACTGTCTTATATTAAATGGGATATTATTGGACTTTGTGAAGTTAGAAGAAAAGGCGAAGAGACAATTGTTTTAAAAAGTGAACATGTACTCTATTATAAAGGCACAAATATTGGAAATACAAGTGGAGTAGTATTCATTATAAATAAAAAGTTGAAGAACAACATTGTGGAGATTGATGGTGTATCGGACAGAGTGGCAAGATTAGTTATACAACTTAATAGCAGATACCAAATGCAGATAATTCAGGTTTATGCCCCAACAAGTTCTCAAAGTGATGAAGTAGTAGAAGATTTTTATATGGATGCACAAAAGGCTTTTGGTCAGAGTTAACAACATTTTAAAATTGTTATGGGAGACTTTAATGCTAGAATTGGTAAACAAATGAAAGATGAAAGTGCTGGCGGTAATTTTGGTTATGTTAATAGAAATGAGAGAGGACAGAGACTTGTGGAGTTTGCAGGAAAAGGAAAACTTTATATTATGAATTATTTTGAGAAAAATTTTAAAAGGAAATGGACATGGAAGCATCCAAATGAAAATACAGCAGAATTGGATTATATTTTGACTAACAGAAAATACATATTTCAAGATTGTAATGTTCTTAATAAATTTAACAGAGGAAGTGATCATCGATTAGTAAGATGTGAAATACATGTTAATGCAAAACTAGAGAGACAAAAATTATTAAGAAAAACAATATTTACAGTTGATAATCCTAATTTTCAGAAACATTCTAATGAATTTAAATTAGAACTTACAAATAATTTTCAAGTATTAGTAGATTTTGAACATGATTCAGATTTGAATGAAATTAATATGAAAACAACTGATACACTTTTAAAAACTGCAACAAAAATAGCTGGTTGAAAAAAGCTGCACTTGACCAATAACATTTCTACTGAGACTAAAGAATTTATGAAAAAAAGAAGGAATATGAATATATACAAAAATGATGCATTAAAAAGGATTGAATATCTCAAATTTTGTAAAATGATGCAGAAAAGATTTGAAAATGATATAAGAAAGTATAACTGTGAACTAGCAAGGAAAGCAGCAGAAGGGAATGAAAGTCTCAAAAGTGTAAAACAACATTTTGGTATTGGTAGGAAATTCATATCTGCAATAAAAAAAAAAAGCTGGAATTATTACTAAAAAGAGAGATGACATCATGAAATGGATAGAAGACTTTTATAAAGAATTATATAGTAAATAGTAAACAGAGCAAAACTCTCCATACAGTATTGCCACCTGTGCTAAACAGAGTAATCAATGGATGCCAGAAGGCTTGTGCATAAAATCCCTATCTAATGCCTACTCATCCAATATCCCCAGACTAGTTTCTGGCTTGTGGCCTTCGTCAGTGAGGAGCTTTGGATCTGAGAGCACTGCATCTAGATCTTAGGATCTAATGCAACCCTCTAGCAACCACCTTTTATCTCTACTTAACTACAAAACTATGAGATTGAAATTGAAAACACAAAAAATATTTTCAATCTAAGCTCAATAGCTTATATAGTCATATGGGTCTGAACTCAGTTCAGCACCCATACATTTTGGTGTCTTTGGCTCTTTTACAACCATAGCCACCACTATCCTATTAGGCAGGATTGGTGTTAAACCATTAAGCATCACATGATCATATATAGGAAATGTGATCATGTGATGAATTATATAGTAATAAAGAAGAAATACCTCCTATATCTATGACATCTTCTGAATTACCCAGAATTTTAAATGAAGAAGTGAGACATGCAATTAAATATATGAAGAACGAAAAGATTCCAGATTCCAGGTAATAGTAGAATTATAATTGATATATTAAAAGAAGCAGGGGAAAAAATAGAATTTTTTTTTTGCAATGTTATATACCAAATGTCTAAATGATAAAGATGTACTAGATGATTGGAAGAATGCAGTATTAATATTAATATTTAAAAAAGGTGATAAAGAGGATATTAGAAATTACAGACCTATCAGCCTTTTATCAGTTACATACAGATTTTTTACCAAGATAGTTACAACTCGTCTACAGAGAACATTGGATTTCCCCCAACCAAGATAAGCTGGATTTAAAAGTGGTTTTAGTACAGGAGATCATATCCAGGTATTGAGAGAAGTTATAGAAAGGACAAATGAATATGAGTTGCCATTATGTTTTGGATTTGTAGACTATGAAAAGGCATTTGAATCTATAAACTTTTCTTCAGTGATTAAAGCATTGGATCATCAAGGTATAGACCCAAGATATTGTCAAATTTTAAAGAATATTTATAAAAATGCAACAGCAACAATTAGATTAGATAATGATACTGGGAAAGTCAACATTGAGAAGAGTGTAAGACAGGGTGACTCCATATCTCCAAAACTTTTTACAGCAGTGCTGCAAGAAATATTTTGTGGATTAAAATGGGAAGCTAAAGGAGTGAAAGTAAATGGAGATTATTTAAGTCATTTAGATTTTGCAGATGATGTAGTTGTTTTTGCAACTTATGCTTCAGAGCTGCAGGAATTGTTGCAGGAGTTATCAGATGAAAGTAGGACTAAAGATAAATGTTAAAAGACTAAAATAAAGTTTAATGGATTTTCTCAAAATATGAAAATAAAGATTGATTATGATGAGTTAGAAGAAGTTAACAGTTACAAACAACTTGGTCAGATTATTAATACATATGGAAACATAATGGATGAAATTAATCATAGGATTAAACTTGGTTGGAGTGCTTTTGGTAGAAATAACTTGATACTAAAAGGAAATATATCTACGTGTCTGTAAAGCAAGATTTTTAATAAATGTGTTTTACCTGTTCTTACTTATGTATCAATAATGAAAGAAAGAAACAGTGCACTGGCAAAGACAGTACTATCAGGCTTCTGAATTTTAGGCTATTAAGATCATATATAATTTTCAATGATCATCCAATTTTGACAGGCAATGTCTTCCAAATTATTTATGAGGATTAATAGTTTTAATTTTAACAGTATACAAGCCTAACACGAGCATCAGTTTTGAAAGAAACTTTTTAAATTCCAACCATCAATAAAGATATTAAATGTATATATATTTTGCTCTAAATCTTTTTTTTTTTTTCTGACTCTTACTTTTCTCATACGGTACTTATTAAACCTATTATTTTGAAATTTCCTTGTGAGTATATGATATTTTTATTATTAAAATGATTCTAAAATTTTAAATACAATTTCAATAAATATTTATGCCTTTAATATTATTGTGAGAGGAAGTTTTGATAAAGATATCTTCGAATTATTGCTCGCGAGTAACAAGCACACAAGGTATACCCAGCACGCAACTAACACTTTATTTTTCGAAATAGTAATCTATAAACCGAAATATAATTTATATTACTTTAAAATTTATTGAAAATATTAATTGAAAGTGTAAAAAAAAAAGTTTTACAAACAATAATCTTTTAAAATAATACATTTTTGAACGATATACTGCCGTAGGGAAAAAAATTATTTATATTATTAAGCTAATAAAATTTATATTTAAATGTGATTCCCATATACGTATTAATTAAAGAATTTAGCCCTCTGGGCGATGGTAAGAAAAGGTAGAATTTTATATTAGGTGTCGCAATCTTTTATAAAGGCAACTAAACAACAAAATAAAATAAGCATCCACAATAAAATACTTTTAGGTATACAACCAACCTAGCGAACGATTTCTATTTTAAATAAACAAATGAATATAATTTTACTAATGAATTTAATTAAAGTCATGAGATTGATTGATACCGACATATTAGAGAAATTAATATATATATTAAACAAAATAAGTTGTATACATTTAATTGAGCCACATAAAGTTATATAAACATAAATTAAGCGTGAAAGCAAATGTATATTTAGAATTACGTAAGTATTAATAAAGGATTATATAGAGAGAGTTTACGAGCAAAACTAGCAAAACATCATAAATAGATCTATGAATTAATTTAGCTACAAATTATGAATCACCCATGAATGTTCATATTAAAGGCAGCTCTAAATTACATGATTTTACCTAAGATATCAGCATAGCAGCAGGCAGGCAGGTTGGTTGGCAATTCTACATCATCTCAAATGGTCGGTCAGCTGGAATTTTGACGGCTGGTAGACAGTCCTTCCAGAGGAGAAGAAAAAGGTGAAAAGATTCTTCTACTCATGCTTCATCACGCAGAACTTGTGTTGGCTTCTTAAAAGTAATTAAACTCAACTGACTAAACACTCCTCTGAACTGAACTAAAACTGAAAGTAACTAAAAAACTAAAAACTGACTTCCTTTGTTCTGTGGTTCCTTTTATAACATTTTAATACTGCCCAAAATGCAATTTCAAATACCAACCGTATCTCTATAATCCCTTTAAAAACAACATTTAATTAACAACATGTTTTTATATAGATAAGGCTCAAAATATTATTTTTAGCTATTTTAAATCATTCGACAACAACTGATAAATGATTTGTTTTCGATCTTAATTGCGATTGACAATTTTAATTAAAGGCAACAAGCTGAATTTAAACAAAGATTATTTTAGCATTTCGAGCCTCCCCATTCTTCTTTGTTGTCACATTAAATAGTTTAATTAAATACTTTATTTCAAAATACAAAAAAAATTTACAATTATATAAAGAAAATGTTTAGTTGTCAGCAATAAACATTAATAATATTATTGCTTCATTCATATATATACGCATCATGCACACTACTGTTTTATTTTACTAAATAGTTTTAATTTCATTAATTTCTCTAATCGTTAGGCATACAGTGTGTGGGTGAATAGCATATATTTATAGCGAGGTCTGAATTGCGGACTCCTACGAGGTTAGTACAGATGGTGAAACATGAAGCATCAATGATGATTAGACATCGATTGGTTCAATATCAACTAAGAAAATAAGTGAATGTTTATTCAACTTGCAATTTTTGGAAGCGAAAATTAATGTAATACATTTTGTATAATTTTAATAATCATTAGAATGTTCACTTTTTATTTTTTGTATAGATCAAAAAGAGACACATGTTACTGGACTGGTGGATAAAAATTGCCTTTGGATTTGAAGACCAACTGACCAATAGATCTTGTTGCCTTGTGGAATAAGATGGTACAACAAAGATTAGATAAAGTTTTTAATACAATTTTTCTGTTTTCTTTTTATTTTTCAGTCATATTTAAATTATTATAGGGTCTGGTCATTATAAGTCTCTCATACCATCATATCTTTCCTTATAATAGCTGTTACAATGGGATTGTGTGTTTGTGAAACCATATTTCCTATCTTTACACAAACATTATTTTGATTCAATATTTTATTTTATTTTAGTTCAAACTCTCAAGAATTAAAAACATAATGATGGGGACAAGTTTAATAATTGATAGTTCTCAAGTATGATCTTTGCTTAATATAGTGCAATTACTAATAAACCACTTTTGGAACTGCATTTAAATGAGACAGGAGTTTTGGCTGGCAATGCCTGATGTTTAGCCAACCCTATTTAGAAATCCGCATTTTTACTAATGAAGTAGAAAAGCTTTAAAAATGTGGTCTAAAATGACACATATCGCACAGTAGGATATATTGATGGACTTGGAAGATTACACATTTTGGTAGTAGAAATAATAAAAATAGTAAAAACAATATCAGTAATAGTGATGTAGTAAGAGACAGTGGCAATACTAAAGGTAAGTATTGCAAATATAAATCAAATTTTTTTCTACATATAGCTACAGTGAATGTCTTTGATTAAAAATTCTTGAAGACCAGAATGGAGGATTCAAACTCTCCTAGACCAAAATGGATGGTTATACCTGTCAAGATTTATGACTGACATAATTCCTCTTAGCAAAATTATTTCTCAGAGGAAGAAAGTTTTGTAAAAGATGAATGGATACAAGATTATTTACAAAGGTCATTCAGCCAGTGGAAAAAAATGCATAGTGTTGGATTAAAAATAAATCTAATTTAATATATTCTATTATTGGAATTCCTCATTGTATCTATGAAAAATTAATGATCTTAAACTTTGACTTGAAGATTGGTAATACAGCTCATTTATCAATGTCTATACTCCAATCTTAGATTCAGTGAATTCAGAAAAGAAAAGCTTTTATTTCTTGATAGATAGTGATATTAAAGCAATATCATTAAAAAATCAAATTTTTCATCTTGGAGACTTTAATATATGTATAGGTACAAATAACAGATTTTGGCCAAGGGTTATTGGAAATAGTGTTATTGGGATTGTAAAATCAAATAGTTTACTATGATTTTATGCACATCACACATTGACTATCACAAACATTTTGTTTAAGCAGAAAAATCACTACAAAGGAACATGAATATATCCAAGCTCAAAACAAAGATATCAATTGTATTATTGTTATGAGTTTGAATAAAAAAGAAGTTCTAATTACATGGGCACATGCAAGCTCAGATCATTGGTCATATTATGAATTACTACACACCAAGACTAAAATTAAGTAAATTTAGATATTATTATAAGCATATTAGCAAAACAATAATGTTAATTCTTTTAAAAAATCTACTACATGCACTAATTTCAATTGCTATTAAACACAAAAATGACAAATTTAGAACTTTAGTATTATTTTATTATTAAAAAAAGAAGACTCATAACGAGCTTTCTGATAATGATTTTGTTTTTAGGGATTTTGTTAACAAGAAACATGTGGCATTCTGTGCATGGCAAAACAATAGATTAAATGTGGAATTTCATAATAATATGAAGATTTGAAAAAAAAAATTAACACTTAAAAGAGGGCTTAAAAATGATTGGTGGATTAAAATCTCAAAGAAGATACAGACATTTGTTGATCATGCTCATTCTAGATCTTTATTTGGTGCATTGAATGCAACATATGAACTTGAGAAATGGTATCATGCTTATATTTAATACAGTAATGAAACTCTCTTATATGATGATAAAGGTATTTTGAAAAGGCAGAAAAAGTATTTTGATTATTTTTTAAATAACACTACAAGAACTGATATGATAATGTTTAATGATGTATTCATTTTAACTACTTGTTTAGATTTGGACAAAAATATCCCATTCAATGAAGTCAAAACAGCTTTTTGTAATCTTAAAAAGGGAAGTGCTGCAAATTCTGGTGAAATATCTAGAAAAGTTTTCAAATATGGTGAAGGTATGTTAGTTTCAGAAATATTGAAATTTTTTAGGATTATTTAGACTCATGGAATTGTCTCATTGACTCTTAAGAATGCTAACAAAAGGTACTTTGAAGAATGTTGATGAATATATTGATTCCAGTTATAGGTTAATGGTTACCAAAGACTGAATGTGGTTTTATAGAATCAATAAACATTATATTAATGATTTTTGTTGCCAGATAAATGCAAGAAAAATATTGCATACAAAAGAATGATATATATATATATATATATATATGAAGCTCTTACTGATTGGATAAAGACATTTGATTCAATAAATAAGATAGGTCTATATCATTGTTTGAAATTAGTTGTTTTCCATCATGTAATGACAGGAAGTGTTATTACTACAGGTGGAAAATCTGAGGCAAACTGGTGTTAAACAAGGATGTGTATTTCTTCCAACATTATTTTCAGTTTATATGATAATGGCCTTTAAAATTGTTTATAGGTGGCTTAATCAGAGAGGTATCAAGAAATGGGACAGGTTGATGGTGGAATTTTTAATTTGAGTTAGTTAAAATCAAACACATAAATTTCATCTTTTTAAATTCTGGATTTACATTGTATTGATGATTGTATTTTTTTGCCAGTTTAAAGAATGATTTACAGAATGTTCTTAATATGTTGAAGTGCATTTTATAAAAGTAATGGTTTGTAAGTAGTGTTTAAAAAAATTGATCTCTTAATCAACAGATAATAGAAAAAAAATTCTCAGCAACATTCAACTTACCTAGTAGTTTATAAGTAGAAGGTGGACTTCGATTTTGAAATAAATTTAGATTCCAATATCTTATTAGTGTTTTTAGCAAATTAAAAGATAGATTATTTCATCATAAGAAAGTTATTATGGCAATTAAGTTAGAATATATAAAGCTGTTATTTTACTAATTTATTGTATGGATGTGAAACTTGGACATCCTGCCAGAGCAATATAATGATATTAGAAAAGGTTTCCTAAAGGGCGCTTTATAAAATTTTAAAAATACAATGGCAAAATCGTGAAACTAATTCTTAATCTTGCAGTGTATGATGCTAATGAGTTCACTGTTATAAAATCTCAGTTTAGTTGAATTGGTCATATAAAACGACACAGTGGAAGATATTTAAAAAAATGTTTTATGGTGAACATGATCATGGCTTTTGTAAAAGAGATTGAATTGTATAGGTACCACAAAACTAATTTTTAGAGTAATATTCTTTTTTATTTTGGAGTTGAAATGAGGATACACATTTTTTTTAGTAGCTGTATCTATTATTTATTACACACAAGCATGCACATAAACGCTTTCAATGACATATATTTCCACAGATATAATATTAATTTTATAAACCCACTCAAATAAATACATATTAATTTTATATTTAAACAAACATTCTTTTTCTAGATTTAGTTTACAGCAGGGATGGCCAACTTTTGTGTTCATAAGATCTACTTTTCATTTTAAAAATGTTTTGCGATCGACTTGTTGTCATAGGCCATCGACTTGTCATAGGCGTAGTCTAAGTGAAGGGAGGTATTAAATAATACCATTTTTATATAACTACCTAGTAAAAATAATTATTTAATGGGCCAAAAAACTCATGTCCAGGGGAATTAAAGCTAAATGAGTAATTATTAACAATATTTATTAATTCGAATTAGCTACTTTAAATCAAGATTAAAAATATTATTTTCAATAATTTTACGACTTACTGGACTTCACCTGTCTAGAATTGAAAAAAAAAAATTTAGAACAAAAACAAAAATAACAAAAAAACTTGAAAATCTTGACTTAATTTGTTTCATTCGTTACCCGACAGCTTTTGCCAAATTGGCCTGTGGATCACGATCAATTTGTTGGCCACCCCTGGTTTACAGCGTTAGGCCTGCATACTTTTGTAATAATATAGATAACTAAGTATATAATAAAGAAAACGTTCGCCCATTTAGTCATATTGAATGAGAATAGTTTTCACATATTAAGCGTTACAAAAATGGGAAAAAAAATCTTTTTAAAACACTGTTGATCCATGCAAAATATAAAAATAAATAGTTTAATATTATAACCCAACTGATGAGATAAAACTAAACTACAAACAGGTGTTAGAGATGGAGAATCAATTAAAAATAAAATGTGCATGACTAGTAATAGATGAAGTTATCTTTTTAAAATAAAGTTAATCCAGGCAAAATCTAATAGTCAATAATTTAATATTATCAGTTGTTGAGATAAATTTAAATTACAAACAGGTGTTACAGATATGAGGAATCAATTAAAAATAAAATATACAATTCTAATAATAAATGAAATTTATATAAGTTTTATATCAAATACAACGTAAGAAAATGAAGTTAACGCATAACACATTAGTAAAGTTTAACGTTAACTAGGGGCTTTCTGATTATTCTAACATTAAACAACTTGCAAATATAAATAGGGAATGTTTTAGTATTCTTGTACTATGATAACAATTTATATGGTTCTCTGCATCAGTCTATACATAGAAGTTTTCATACTACTGATCTACAAACCTGTATGCATTTAACAGAACTTATACTCAGAACTGATAATTTTTTATTTTTGAAGTCAGTAACATAAGGTATTGTTATATGCATATCATTTAGTGCACTTTCAATGTATGCTCTATTATTCATATGGTTTGGCATTGTATCTAATTTGCATAATTGGTTCTCATATTTCCTTTTCTGCTAATTAGCATACTTAGTATAATTTTCATACTCTTTGTTATTATGCATAACTAATTTCTCTAGAGTGCCTTCAATGTCATCTATTTCTGCCTAAATATATACACAAATATACTTATCAAACTTAATTTACATTTATATATTAGAAGTGAAAATTTTTTAGACAGAATATAACGTTTCCTTGTCTCATTCTAGTAATAAGATAATGTTCAATAACAAACCTAATATTTCAGCTTTTAAAGAAACTTTCACTATTTCACTCTTCTCAGTATAGGTACTGACCTTTCTTTATCTGTCTGTACTTCTGAGGTAGATTCCATGAATTTAAACAGTCTCTTCTGTTTCATTTAAGTTGATTTTAGTAGATGCACCAATTTAAGCATGACTACTATTTTTTTTATAGGATCACCAACATTAGTAGTGGTTAAAATGCTTTTTCCTTATTAGTTGTAAATAATATTTTAATTTGCGAAGCACTGATAGTTGAAAATTGAAATAAATTGAGATCCTGTTGAATCTCACTGCACTCGATAAAGTACGTATACGACAGCCAATCAGGATGTCATGATAGGAGAAAAGGGCAGTCTTTCTATTTATCTAAGTCAGTCATAATCAGGGCCGGCGGAAGCGGGCATGCAACGCATGCTAGGCATGCGGGCGCTGGCAGAAGGAGGCGACATCAAGAAGGCGTCATCCCTGAGAAATTAAAACTCTACTAACAAAAATATTCACATTTGAAGAATATTATTCTCAAATGTTTATTTACAAAAATTATTGAGAGTAGATTATTGAAAATCATATGAAGTCATATTATATCTTATTAAATGACACACACAAGCAGGCCTGCACACAAGCTCTGCTTAATATTAAAAATATAAAACAATCAAATCTATTATTTATCATGAACAATAAACTAAACATAAAGTTTATTATATTACAAATTTCATATTGTAATGTTTATATATATATAGTACTGCTTATAGTAAACTATAAGTAACTTTCTGCTAGCAAATATATAAATAAACACACACTAAAAGTATTATAAATTAGAACTTATGTATGTATATGCGTATATATATATTAGATCATGTTTGTTAAAAACAGACAGTGAGGCAAATAATAAATATGAAATTTTAAAAAAAAAAAAAAATCTAAATTTGCCGTGTTAAATTATATATTATTTCATACAAACCGTTTGTATGAAATAATATATAATTTAACAATCAATTTTATGCTATTTTTGATATCAAAAATAGCATTACATCGTGCATTCTTTCTAAAAATCATGACTTTTTTAAAACGCCACGGGACACGGTCGGGTCACCTTAGTAAACATACATATTGACAGGGGCACCAAAATCAAATTTGCATGCGGGCGCCTAGTACCCAGCGCCGGTCATAATATTTAGATCTGAAAGTTTGAAGTGAGTTATTTGTGAAGATATTTAAAGCTTCAAACTTTCAGATCTAAATACTTACGAGCGACTGGCTTAGATAAACAGAAAGAAAAGTTGAGATAAGAGTGGCTGCCCTTTTCTCGTAAAATCTTTGTTGTGTGTTGGGTTTGATTGTCCTTTAGATGGCTATCATGACATTCTGATTGGCTGTCGTATACGTACTTTATCGAGTGCAGTGAGATTCAGCAGGATCTCAATTTATTTCAATTTTCAACTATCTGCGCTTCGCAAATTCAAATATTATTTACATACTTTACTCCTAGTTATGTATTCTAAAAACTGCTATGTTGTAAATCATAGTATTTCGCATTGTATGTTTATGATTTAGACTCAGTGAGTTATTTGAAGATATTTAAAGCTTCAAACTTTCAGATCTAAATACTTACGAGCGACTGGCTTAGATAAATAGAAAGAAAAGTTGAGATAAGGGTGGCTGCCCTTTTCTCCTAAAATCTTTGTTGTGTGTTTGGATTTAATTGTTGTTTAGATTGGCTATCATGACATTCTGATTGGCTGTCGTATACGTATTTTATCGAGTGCAGTGAGATTCAGCAGGATCTAAAGTTATTAGTTGTAATAACTCTTATATATGATTTCTTAAATGATCAATGCATCATTTTACTTTTCTATCACATTTATTTCAATTATATATAATTACTTAGATAATAATTTGATTAGAATTCCAGATAGGCATTATCTTATTTAATGTATTCCATACCTAGACAATTTTTTAATACTGAACTAAATGTTTCTACATTTCAACTCTCTTCTTACAATATTGTTTGTATCAATATCAAGATATATGTCCTGAAGCAATGTTTTTTCAATAGCTCTGCTGGAGTTTTGTGGCCACTGAACTTGCTACCAAATGATGATAGAACCTTGATGTCATTAATTCTTCATGAATGCCAGCATATTTCATTTAATTAAAAGTAACTTTCTATTGTGAATGATCTTATCTGCTAATTGATTGGATTTGGAATGGAAAAGGGTGGATAAATATTGTATTACTTTGTTGCAAAAAAATCCTTAAACTGCAATGTTCTAAAGCCTGCATTATTATAAGTATCTGTTATTTCTGGATATCAATGTATTTTAAGGAGTTTCCCCTCTTTTATTATATTTTTCATATTTATGTTTTTTCCCCATCTAGTATTTCATTTATTTTGAATGTAAATTAATTAGGACTAAAAATATAATCTTGCATAGATCTGAATCCTTTGCCATAGTATAGTAGATTCAGGTGATGTTTCAAACTCCTTCATGGAAAATTTCACCATTAATTGACTTGGCAACATGGTCAAACTGCTTTTGCAATGTTCATTTTTATTTTTGGCTACCAAACATGGGAGAGATATTTCTCTCACAGGAACTATTCCAGGCTGTTTTTCATTTCATGATTCTAACAAGTGTTTCCTTGTCACAGTTGGAATTAAAACTTAGTCTATCATGAGAATATATTAATTTCACTTTGATAATCTTTCACAATTTGTTAAACTATATAGTTCAGTCAAATTATAGGCCAATTTTGCTTGATCCATTTTTAAACTGACTGATACCCACATCATTTTTTCTTGTGATTATAACATTATTACTTATTAGTTCAGATTTCATAGCATCCATAAAATTGACATCAGTAATAATGGGCTTGTGAGTGCATATATTTATTTTTTAAGAACTGTCTGCAAGCTTAATTTGCTTTTCTGGCTTGAATAATAATTCACAATCATAGGAAATTAAGATGTTGATCAATGTAATATACACTGAGTAGCATGGTTCAGAACCTTTTTATTTTTTCCAAGTATTACCCATAGAGACTATGATCTGTAAAAATTTTAAATGAATGTCCATAAATATACTGATGAAATTTCTTTATCACAAACATGATTTGTAATGCATTTTTACCATGTGAGCTACAAATTTTCTCAACAGCAGATAGTGTTCTAGAAGTGTATGATATAAAACCTTAGCTACCATATATCAAGCTTTTTACACGATGTGATGTTCACTTTTTTAAGATTATGTTCAGTTTCTGAAACAACTTAAATATCATGTAATTATAGTATAATTATTTTTGTATCTCTTAATAAATTTTTTTATTTTAGCCTAAAAATTTTCAGGTGCTATGATTATTCAATAATGTGACTCACTAAACATAAACACACCTGTGTGATAATAACAAAAATGTGATGAAATGTAGATTGCAAATCATTTTGATGAAATATGAAACATTTTGTAGTGGTAATATCTTTATAATGTTTGGTAGTAAATACATTCCCATTATATGTTGCTTTTTTATAGTACATTACCAGCAGATTTTAGAATAAAAACTATAGCTGTTACTTAATGGATTCTTCTGTTAATGAGACTATGACTTTATGAATTAGAATACTTCTATAAACTTTATGCTTGACAGTTGATGGAACCTTTCTTAGTCTACCTATGACTGGCTGTGCAATGAAAATTAGCTATAGATATAGTCATTTTGTTTTCAACTGTGCTGGGCTGGAGTGAAAAAGCTGAGAAAATTTAATTTCTTCTACAGTTTCTATTTGTACTCTTTTGATATTTTAAATCCTTATACTCAGTAGCTTAAACTAGTTATGGAAAAATAAATGGCTCAAATTCTTAGATGTAATATAAAGTAGAAATTTCTTTTGTTCCATCTGTTTTTACTGGCACTGTAATTAACCCTTAATATCAATGAAATTTCTACTTATGTCCATTTCAATCCAAATTCATATGATATACATAGAGGCAAAACTCTGCATACAGTAGCACGACCAGTGCAAGCCAGAGTAATCAATGAAAGCAAGAAAATTTTGTGCATAAAATATCTATCTACTGCCTACTCAACCATTATCACCAGTCTAGTTTTTAGCTTGTGGCTTTCATCAATGATGAGCCTTGGATCTGAAAGCACTGCACTAAGTAGGAATTTTATGCACAAACCTTTTTTCATCCATTTATCTGGCTTGAATTGGTGATACTATTGTATGGAGAGTTTAGCCTCTGTGTAAACAGTTTGTGTATGCATAAGCAACAGTAATCATGTGATGTTTAGTGGTTTTATCTGATTTATTGGTATATTATTTTTCTGTTTCTTTCAATGATGATTCAATTCATTTGAATGATAAAATATACAAATGCACTATTATTAATTTCTATCCTGACAATTCAATTGCAGATTTTTACATGTAATAAATTACACATATTTTACATTTTATTATTTTTATAAAAATTTACTAGACTCATATTAGGTTGTACTTTTGATTTACTATTCATTAGTGGATCTATTTTACACTTTTTATGTATTTTTAAAAAATATTAAGCAAGTGCTCTTTCTGTTCAAAATTATAACATTTTTTTTCTAATTATACACAGTTTTATGAAACCTTTATATCCATATCAATAGTAAATATAAATAATTTTCTGTGCATCCCTAATAGTCATCTTGGCTTACATCTTTGTTTATTGATGTATTTCACAATATCTGCCATTTTATTACATTCTAATTCATTTTCTTGAGCATCCTCTTTGCATAGCCACAGCATATGTAAGTGCAGACTCCCTTATTAATATTTGTTGTTCTCATCATTTTATATACACCATAGCAGTTTTCTAATAACATATCCTCATGCTCATTTTTAAACTCATATTCCTTTATTAACTCATGCACTTCTATTTTTTTCATGATTTCAGCCTGTTTTGGAGGTAAAAAAAGGCTATGTATATCAAAGATTGTAAAATAAAATGTGTACTTAGATTTTATAGCATCTCTTCATTCTGTGTATATTCAGTGCTCTCATGTTGGAGAGGCACTTTAGAAAATATCTTTTCCTCACATCTAAATTAAAATTGTAATTTCCCATTAATTATCTACAATGTTATTTATTGTCATATATCTTTAACATATGGCACGTAAATTTGCCATTCCACTGTTATTTACATTAAATGTAGCTATTATAGTGATTTGCATTGTCATGTTGTCACATCTCCATTGTTCCTTAATAGTTTATAATGATATATGAAAGTCTGAATCAGTAATTCCCACGATGTTTTTACAATTGCTGTCTTGGTTCACTTTACTTTTTTGCATAGATCATTTAAGCCTGACTGCATCAACTGGTGGATATAGAAACCAAATTGACATAAGCTGATGTATAGACATTATGAAAATGAAGAATGATATATGTACATCATGTTTAAACATAACAAATTTTATTAACTTAGAAGTGACTATATAAAATAATTGTAAATGTTAATAATGTCAGATAGAAGCTTGCAGGTTGTTCAAACATTAAATAACTGATATTATATTTAACATTTTCACAGTTGTATGATGTAGATAAATTATTATTTTTTTGGGTTAAACTGTGTATTATTTTTCATTACATATCAATATTTTAACAAACTAGCATCCACCATTATCAGGGTTAATGTTTGAAAGAAAAATCGTTAGATCTCTAACAGTAACGTGACTGAGTGAAAGTGGAGAAATGAGATTCAGCTTGAAGTAGTTCAGCATTCAAAATATGAGGCTTATCAAAATGTTTATATCCCTCAGTTTTGTGAACATTTTGATAAGCTCATATTTTGAGTGCTGAACTACTTCAAGATGAATCTCATTTCTCATCTTGCACTCAGTTATGTTACTGTTTGAGATCTAATGATTTTTCTTTCAAAAGTTAACCTTGGTAATGGTGAATGCTAGTTCATCAAAATATTGGTATGTAATGGTAAATAATACATGGTTTAACCCAGAAAACAATAATTTATTAAATAACTAGTATATACAAATAGGAAATATTTTTTAATTATTATACAATGATAATAACTTGTATAGTTTTCTGCATTTGTCTTTACATGAAAGTTTCCACACTATCAAAATATAAAGCTATATGCACTTAACATAACTTAAACATAGAACCAATAACTATTTTTAAGTTAGCAATATAAGGCATTAAATGTACATTACTTAATGCACTTCCAATGTATGCAATATTTTTCACATGCTTGAATGTGATTTGGACCTTTAATTTTGTTCTATCTAATTTGCATAACTGATCCTCATGTTTCTTTTTTTGAAGATTATCATAATTAATATAATTTTCATATTTGCATAATCTTTGATAGTATACTACCTAGTACAAACGATAGTGAACAATGGATATACTGGGTGGTTTTTCTGAATGGAGAATTGGTTTCTGTTTAGAAGCTTGTGTAAGCATAGAAAATTTTGACCATGATGTGGTTTTATACCTAAGATAAATTTATACCTCATTAATATCAAATTACTTAGCAATATGTTTGAGATAAAATGCATTTTTAATTTCTAAATAATTTTTTATATTAAAAATGTTCTAATGTACAATCTGTCAATCATTCTTTATAAATGCTTGTGAAATAATGAGGGTTTTATAATATGATTCTAAGTTTATAAAAAATCTTGAGGGAGATGGGAATACTTTAGACTTTATTTTAAATATTTTTCTATCCAACAAATTTAATAATGTTAGACAGTTCTAGTTTCACAGAGTGAAGACTATTTATGAGTAATCTTTTCAGTTTCTAAAACACAAATTAAGGTTTTTATTGATAGTGCTACAATGACATTGTCAACATGAAACACAAACCTTCTTTTAATAGTCCTTTGACTATCTTTACTGAAGCAAACATTAAAGTCAGTGATTTTATTTTTGACAATTTCAGAAACATAACATTCTAAGAGTTGACTTTTTTAAATATTTTAATGCTTGCACTCCATTTTCATTTTTTTGTTAGTATAACAAGCACCTTAAAGAACAAGTATACAAATCTTCATATTTTTTTTCGTGTGTCATAGCATCAGCCGGGAAGCAAACCCGCTAATCTGGGACAACTGCTTGTAAAGCAGCTGTCACAGACCTCTCGACCACCAATGCTTGACAAAAAACTGCCTTTTAACCGCAAACTATTTCTAATGTTCAACTCTTGAAGAATTCATGTTATATGTAGAAAAAAAAAACTTAAAGAAGGTTAGGTTCCAGAAGATGTTTTTTATATTATTTGTGAAATTAGCAAATGTCTTTATTGCTTTGGTGTTCATAAAAAGTGAAGCCCTGGAAATGATCCAAAGATCATATATTTCTGAGACTTGTAGTCTATTACTACATTAAACAATGTAGAACTTCATTTGTTTATTGTATATTACATTGTAATACACACATTAAGAAATAATCTATTTCAGGTCAATGGCTTAGATCAATGTTGCCATCCAAAACAAATATTTAAACAAAAATATGATTAAATTATTGCAATTTGATCTAATATCAAACTTTTCATTTCATGCCTTTGATGCTATTCAGCATAGATAAATTAATGATTGTTTTAATTATGCACAATGCATTCTATTACTAATACATTCTATTACCACACTATTTTAAGCCAGATTAAAATGTAAGTTTAAAGATTAATACATCTTTTATTAAAACAACCACATTAACTTCATTTATTTTTTTATCACACCTACCTGAAAAAGGGCAATAAAAAACCAAGATGCATTTTATGTTGACCTAGCATTCTTTAGTTATTCAAATTATGACTTATTATATATTACTTTATCAATATCAATTCATGACAATTTAATTTAATGCCCAACTTTTTGCCTTTATATTGTTCACATTAGATAAATGAAGTAATGATTATTACATTAATTTATAATTATAATAGTGTGAAATTGATCTGTAATCAGTTGTAACCTAAATCAACTGAGATATGCTGGCTTAGCATGGAATAGATTTTTAAAATCAATTTTTTTGTCAGGTGTCTTTATTCTTATGTAGCAAGGAATTGTAATGAAATAAGGTTTTAAGGTTATATGTAGAAAAAATATAATATGTATCAAAATATGCATGCAAATAACTGCTTAAATATTGCAATAAGCAAGCTCACCACAATATCAATTTACAGAATGGTGATTTTTTCTGTATTTTTTGCAAAGGAATTGTAATGAAATAAGGTTTTAAGGTTATATGTAGAAAAAATATAATATGTATCAAAATATGCATGCAAATAACTGCTTAAATATTGCAATAAGCAAGCTCACCACAATATCAATTTACAGAATGGTGATTTTTTCTGTATTTTTTGCAACAAAATCACACCATACATCACGTGAGTTAATTTAATAAGCTTGTATTACAAATGTTATACAATGAGCATGCTAATAGCTGTTATATCCCTATCCTCTGACCAGTTTCTAGCTTAGCTGTCATCAGTGAGGCACTAAGACATTCAGGCATTAGATTTAAAAATGCCAGGTCTAAGTGCCCACATTTATCTAATACTTACTTATCAAGTAGAAAATCTGAAATATTCTGACATCCATATGCCATCAAATCTAGCTATCTAACTTAAATATCCATATGGGCTAGAATTAAGTTAAGATACACCATACATTAATAGCTTTAGAAATATAAAATTGCCAAAGCCCCAATAGCAAATGATAATTACAAGGAAATGAAGACATATATTATGTGACTTAATTTAATAAGCGTGTACTACAAATATTTGCCTGAACGTTTGTAATGATAGTATATTATTAGATGTGTTATGTTGGTTTATTTTCACTATCTATGAGTGAATGTTGAATGTATAAAAAAAAATTAAAATTTATTTAAACTTTTTAAATATAAACAACTTGTTATTAGTAAGTTGTTTGCATTTGAAAATTTTAAATAAAGTTTATTTTTTTAAAACTTTATTTAAAATTTCTAAATACAAACAACTTGTTAGTAATAAGTTGTTTGCATTTGGAAATTTTAAATAATGTTTAAAATTTTCTATACATTCAACATTCACTAATAGATGATAGAAGTAGTCCAACATATCACATTTGAACTACAAATGTTATTATGAGAATGACGATAGCTTTTAACAAGCTTTTCTTAATATTCCTTTTTCAGACCAGTTTCTAGCCCTGGCTGTCATCCATGAGGTGCTAGGATAATCAGGTATTAGATTTAAAAATACTAGGTCAAGTCCCAGCATTTATTTAATTGTTACTTATTAAGTAAAAATCTAAAATTTTCAGACATCCATATGTATTCAAATCTAGCTAACTTAAATAGCCATATGGGTCTGAACTAAGTTCAGATACACAATATATTAATAGCTTTATCAATATAAAATTGTCAAAGCCTCAAGAACAAAACAATAATTGCAAGGAATTCAAGTCATATATCTCATTAACTTAATTTAATAAGCTTATACTATAAATATTCTATAATGGATGTGCTAATAGCTCTTAACAAGTTTTTCTTAATATCCCTATCTTCAGATTGATTTCTAGCTCTGGCTGTTGTCAGTGAGGCACTAGGACATTCAGATATTAGATTTATTTATATTGCTAAAGCTATTAATATATGCTGTATCTGAACTTTCTTCACTCCCATATGGCAATTTGAGTTAGATAGTTGGATTTGAAGATATATAGATATCTGAAAATTTAAGATTTTTTACTTAATGGGTAACTATTCAATAAATGCATCTAATATCTGAATGTCCTAGCATCTCACTGCTGACATCTAGAGCTAGAAAGTGGTCTGAGGATATGTATATTAAGAAAAAACTTGTTAAGAGCTATTAACATGTTCATTATATAACTTCTGTATTTTTTTGTAGAATTTCTATTTCGTTGCCTGAAATTTGATTTTTTTTTGATTATGTTTGTTTATGTCCTGCAGTGAAAATTAAAACAATCCTTGAAAAATAAAAACAAACTTCTTCCTGCTAATTGCACTTTTTCACAAAACTTCTAAATTTATGCATTTTTAGTCAATGATATTCTTCAAAATATTTTGATTAAAAAACAATTTATAATTTTTGATGCTCATAGTAATATAAAAAAAATTAATGGGAATATTTTTCTTAATACAAATGGACTAATTTTTTGAAAAAAATTAGTACAAAGTAAAAAAAAAATTGTTTTCAGTTCTCACAGCATTGTCGATAGTATGTAAACAAAATTGGCAGGATTTTCATTTCTACCACTGTTTTGTCACTTTATACAGGCTTAGGAACAACTAGATGTGAGATGATAATGCTTATCAAATCTATATCCCCAGATTAGTTTTTAGCTTATGGTTGTCATCAGTGAGAAGCTTTGGATCTTGAAATAGTACAACTGGACCTTTAGTATATAATGTATCTTCCCACTAGCAGCCATTTTTTATTTCTTTGTTTTTGAATATTTATATAAATAAAAATGTAAATGTTCGTTTGTTCAAAATCTTAAATCTCCAAAAGTTCTTCACCGATTGCTTTGAAATTTTGACACAACGTTGCATTCAAATATGTGCATGTTTATATATACCTACTATTATATAGATGCCACACCTGTGACAGGTAATTTCATCAGTATAGTTTATTTTTTTCATTATATTTCATTTCATTTTTTAACTGTTTTTCTTATTTGTCAGTCAACCTAATTTTGTCAGTATAGTTTATTTTTTTCATTATTTTTCATTTGGTTTTTTAAACTGTTTTTATTTTTCAATCGCCCTACCATTTATATACCTACTATTATATAGACTGGTAATTTCGTTAGTACAATTTATTTTTTTCATTGTTTTTCATTTCATTTTTTAAACTGTTTTTCTTATTTTTCAGTCGACCTACTATTCATATACCAACTATTATATAGATGTCACATCTGTGACAGGTAATTTCATCAGTATAGTTTATTTTTTTTATTGTTTTTCATTTGTTTTTTTTAAAACTGTTTTTCTTATTTTTCAGTGCAATTGGCACTGGAATTGATCTGTGTTTGAATTGAATATTTTGTTAGTATTTTGCATTTTTTTTTCTGCAGCTTCAGCTCGGCTTCGTTTTCAACAGAATGAACATGTCCTCATTCCTTGTATCCCTATGATTCCAATGGATATGCCATTTCAATTTAAGAAATTGCAATTCCCAATTCGATTGGCATTTGCAATCACGATCAACAAAGCTCAGGGGCAATCTTTAGAATTGTGAGGTTTAGATCATCACATGCATAATTATATGTTGCATGTTCTAGAGTCAGCAAAGCAGACATCACTATATCTGTACAGACAATGGAACAACAAAAAATATTGTATACCACAAGCATTGTGAAATTAAACATATGTGAAAGCACGTTCTCTTTTTTTTCCATTTAACAAGACTGAGCCACAGCAACGCAAAGCCAGGTACGGTGAGTTATAAATGTCTCTAAACATATTTCAGATTTATTTCATAATGAACTGTTTATTAATTCACTTCTCTCTCTATATATAAGTCATTATAATTCAATTTTACTGAAATTATTTAAATTTTATATTTTTTAAAACTAAACCATTTTACTTTAAATAGTTTTTATTTAGGCTAAACAAGGTTACATTATCTCAAAACATAAATAGATCACCATGCATTACAATTGAATATTAGGTAAATCTGGAATTAGTCCATATGATTTGAAGTTGATTGATGTTGAGATAGTCCTTGTGATATAAAGTTCATAGGAGTATGGAATAGCTTCCATGTCTCCTCATAAATGAATTTTGATGATAGAAGTTTATCTCTTTGTTTTATCTTTTGCAGTGATTATAGAAAGCACAATATTTCATCAGATGGAGGCTGTGAATACGTTTTCTTGCACCTCGCATACCAGATTGTATATGTGATGAAAATTGACATTCTAATGAGTGGAAATTAGTTTTTTAGTCTACCTTTATGTTCCGATAAATAATAGATCTTATTGTTCCAAGTCCAGTGCATGAATTGATATGACAGTATGTCTCCTCTTCTGCAGTTTGGGGATACTGGGTCAACTTTGATGATATGCTGTTTAAAGTACAGGAACCACAATGTAGGCATGACATCCAGATTTATTTTAATGATAAAGTCCAAATATTTGGGTTATAGACCCCAATATTTGAACAACATTGTTATTTTATAATTGGTTATGCCTAATTTTGTATTTTGCAAATTTTGATCCAGATTCTTTAATTTCTGAGCACTCCAAATATTTATTTTGTTGGCAATGATGTCTGGCATAATGTTGATGGACTGCTGGATGTTTTGTGCTATTTTATATAGCCAGCTACTTTTCTTTGGTGGTGGTGTGTCAGTCGGCTGCATTAATTTAATTATGTGATTATACCCGCATTTAATTCCTAGATTGTAAAGGAGGGTATGAGCTTTTTGTAAAAGTAAAGCTGGAATAGCATGCAGAGACATGCCATTAAATCTGTGATGCTGTTGCATTCTGCTTATGGCTACTATTTTATGTCTCTAGAATAGCCTGGCACAGAACCTATTTATTTTTTTAATGAAAGAATTTGGGGTAGACATTATAGATTAGTAGGAAATCCTGGACATAATCTTTATGTTCAGCAGGGCTACTTTCCCTGTAGGGATAGGTAGACTCCTGCCAGAGTTTGTTATTTTCTCTGTAGTGTATGATGGTGTCCTGGAGTTCCTTTGACATTGCTGTCTGTGACTTATATATGAGAAAGCCCAGAAATTTCTCGGAGTCAGCATGATAACTTGATGATATTCTTGTCCCAGTCAATTCTTGTCCCAGTCAGAATATACTCGGTTGATGATTTCCTGGTGTTAATTTTGAGTCCAGAAGCATTAGAAAATGAGTTAATAATTTGATATAACTGGAATGGGTATTTCTTGGATGGAAGGGTAACTAGAATGTCATCCATAGATGCTATGGTTCTAATATGCTATGGTTCTAATATACCTATTTAGACCAGGAACATAGATGGCAGGTAGTTGATCCTCAATATTTTTGATGGGAGGATTGATGTAAATTATAAAAAGGGCACTGAGAGGTGATCCTTGGGAGATCGATGATGTAGCGCTGAATCCTTTGGCAATGGTCCCATTCATTGAGATATAAATCTCTGTTGAGGAGAAGATTCTCTAGAAATTGTTCTATCTCAGATGGTTATATCAATATCTGAGTATTCCTAGCAATACTTGAGTGTTGACAGAGTTGAATGCATCTGATATATCTAGTTGTACAGCTATGGGTCTAGACTGCCTATGAGACCTAATATGGTTGAGTAGTATCTTAGTCTCACCCATGGGGTACCAGTGCAATAGGATACAGGTTCTTAATTCTTTTTTCCCTTTGGCCAGGTGGTTAATCATTCCCATTATTATGGGGACTGAAAAGTTGCTAAGGTCATCTAGGAGAAACTTCGGGATTCCATGCATCCCTGGGTGCACATGATCTGAAAGAAATGTCAGTTTTTGTTTCAGGTCTTCAGTTATTTCATGCTTTGCTGCTGTACAACAATCATCAGTGGCACCATGTTGGAATGAAGGGCATGATTGAAGAGAAATTTTTGAAATGGAGTCTGATTAACTCAAGCATGTGATAACCGGTGATTTTAACTCCATTATGATTTAAGTATTGGAGTGCATTGTTTTCTTTTTGCTCCCAATGCCCATCTTAGATAACTCCTGTTCCAGCAGTGTTGTCCTGAGAGAAAGATTTTGGATTTTTTTACTGCAATATACTCTGCCAGAGCTTTCTGCTTGAATTTATATTAAGATTTTAAATAGAGTATATTTTCAATATCATCAAGATGATTGGAACACTGATTAATCCTTTTATTTAGATCATCCAACTCTTTCATGTGAGTTGTAATACCTTTCATTCTCTGAGCATACTATTGAATAACAGTTTGTAGAATTTCGATGAATGCAAACCAGGCTGTTTTTGGAGGCTGCGATAGGATGTTTATCTTGTTAAAGAAGATGTATGCCTCTGAAGGTATTGCTTCCATAATTGTGGGTTTAGTTATCAACCTTATGAATTGATCTTGTCTGATGTTCAATCCATTTTTTACATCTATCAGTATCACTAGAGCAAGATGGTCTGTGAATGCCACATTTTGTAATGTGGCCTCCAATCTATAATGTAATTCAGATGTGTAAAAAAGAAGGTCAATCAATGACTGGTGTCTTCTGGTATAATAAGAGAAAGGTCCAAAAGGAAAGAAGCCTTCTCCACTGATAAATCCATGATTTAATAGGTAAATATACTTCGATACCATAGTTGAGTACATGGTATTGAAGTCATCTAGAAGGATAGTCAGCCAATTGATACTTGCTGTTATCATGTTAGCTGCATTTATAATCCTGATGTATGTAGCATCATTTTTGGGTGTATAAGTATAAATAGCATTAAACATTGATTTTCTGTAGGTGAAATTGGCTGCTATTATATGATTATCATCATAAATGATGTTAAATTCATTTGGAGGCTGTTGGATGTTTATAATAATACCAGCTCCTCTGGCTGCTGTATAATTAGAAGACAGTTTTGTATATCCAAGCTCATTAAGCTCTTCCAAAATCTTTTGACTGGAGTTTGAGTGGAACTTGGTCTCACCAAGAAAAAGGATGTGTGGAGAGTTTGATTGGAACCAACGCCTCATGGCATGTATTGTAGAAGAGGAATTTAATCCCTTAACATTTATGCCAGAAATTTTACATCTCATAGTAATGTAGTGATAAGCCACAATCATCTAATGCAGGCTGGTTGTGGCATGAGATGTTACACATTTGGATTGGCTCTTGTGAGTCGTGATCTTTGTAGAGAGGAGAGATGAAATGTATTGCTTCAAAAGATGAAGCATTTTTAGAATTATGATTCTAGATCGGTTCTTACTGTTGACTTCTTCCACTTTTTTCCTGCTGTTTGTGTTTTATGGTCTGTGTTGGCATTCTCATAAGGTTCCTGTACTTGTAATTTTCTGGGCATATATTGTTTTGAAATCATCATCCGAACTGTACTTTGGAATTCCTGATGATTTTCTTTTTTTATTTACTAAGTTTGGAGTAGAAATGTTCACTTCAGTTTCATCATCTGTATGTAGTTGTTTGTTAACTCATTATGTACTGTCTATACTCTGATTTAGTTCTATTGTCAGATTTTGTTTGGCAGGCAGTTCTTTTTTCCTTATGTTATATCTTGCAGTAGAGTTAGGGGGTTTTGGCTTGAAGATGAGAAATCTTAGTATTCATATTTGGAGTTTTGCATTGTGGTATGCTTGGTACTATGGCATAGCCTGTTCCAGCTTGAGCATCATTAAGGTTATCTGATTTAGCTATATTATTCTAAATATTTGAATTGTAGTAGGTATTTTTATTCTGTTGCTTTGAATTGGTTGCAGAAGATTGAGGTGGTTTTTGATAGTATTTCTTAGCTGTTTTTTGGACCACTCTGTATTGATCTACTCTTTCATTCATTCCTTGGGATGTAGCTGTTTGCATTGTTGTTTGACTGCCCTGACTTTCAGCTTCTGTGATCTGGTGTGTTGTTTATTGCATTTATGGAATTGGTTCTTCTTATTGCCACATAGGGAACAGATCCTTGCTACACAGTCTTTGATGAGGTGTGTGCATTAACCACAGTAGAAGCACTGCAGTCTTAAGCCTATGAATGACAATATCATTGGTGCTCCTCTATATTTAACCACAGTAGGAATATCACTACCTTGTTTTAGTTGAAGTTCAAAGGAGGCTATGTTTGAAAGAATGTGTAACCCAGCTCACTCCTCAGGCAGGTATTTAAATCTGCTGATCTTATCAAATGCTGATAAGATTTCTTGTAGATGCATGTCCTCAAAACCATTTATACAATTCTTGATTCTCTTGGACAAGGCATTAGCCCAATTTAGATTGGCATAACATATAAACTGGTTGTCTATTGTTTTGTATGTGCTCTTGAAGACATTTCTATTTACCAAACTAGTTAATTCAATAGCAATATACCTATCATTAGGGTGGGTAGATATCCTGTAAATGCAATCAGCGATGTTTGTTTGCTTTATCATATTACAGAGGCTTTCGATGGGAAATTTAATAAGTGAACATTTATGGTCAGTGACAGCTAGTATAAGGCTTTTGTCACTGCTATAATTAGCTAGCGATTTGAGTAAGTTGTTCATAGTATGGTTGAATCTGTAAGTTAAATCTCTCTATTGATGTTCACTATAGTTTTGCTTATTGAAATTGTCATCAGGTTGACTTGAATTATACTGCATATTTGCCTCATCAGTAGACTGTTCATTCGATCAAGTCAATGATCATCATGTTTGGAGCATTGCTAATTTGGTTTCTGCATCCGATGTCTGCTTGGATGTTAATGCTGTGTTATTTGCAATGCTTTTTTCCTTTATATTTACTTGCGAGATCATATTATTTTTAGCAATATTTGCATACGATTGTTTATTACTATTGTTGTTATTAGTCAGTTGTGTGTTGTTTGGTGTGGTTTTTTCTTTTATTAAGAGGAAATTATCTTTGTTATCTCTTTCATATTCCAGTATTTACGTTAACTTCAACTGTTGATGTGATGTATTGTGGCTTCTCCTTAAACAAAGTCAAGAATATCTCAACAATTATGCCCAGATAAACATGTTAGCCACTTTATTTTTCATTCCCCACTCTAAATTTTCCCATATTTTTTTCTATCCCATTTCAACAACATAATCTTTGCCAACTCTATAACCTTTATATTTAAATCCCCCTTATGTTTTCCCAAACCCAGCATAAAAACCAATAATTCACTTTCTGTATAATCACACACCCTTTATATTTAACCCCCCTTATATTTTCCCAAACCCAGCATAAAAACCAATAATTCACCTTCTGTATAATCACACACCTTTCTATTTTCAAGCATTTACATTCACTTAACAAATGCCTAATATATTCTATTCCTTCCTTACATAATTTAAAAAATAAATCACCCATATTTTTCCATTTACATGTATATTATCTTGTAGCTAAAGATCCTGTTTGAGCCTTAAACAATAAGCTACTTTCCTTACTATTATCATATATTAACTCACACCTAATATTCTGTTTATTTCTATATATATTTAAACTCTTTTTACTCTCCATACTATTTCTCCATCTCTCTAACTCCCTATTCTTTATTAATAAATCTATTCTTTTATCCCATTCCTTCTACTATAACACTCAACAATCCTCTTAACATAATGATCCCATATTTTGTAAAAATATAGTGATATAAATTCTTTATCCAAATCTTTTGCATACCGCATTACCTTTCTCACCCATGTGTTGATGTTATGTATTGTGGCTTCTCCTTAAATGAAGTCAAGAATATCTCAGAAATTATGCCCAGATAAACCTGTTAGCCACTTTATGTTCCATTCCCTACTCTAAATTTTCCCATAATCTGCTCTATCCCATTTCCACAACATAATCTTTATTAACTCTATAACCTTTAGATCTAAATCCCCCTTATCTTTTCCAAAACCCAGCATAAAAACCAATAATTCACTTTCTGTATAATCACTCTTGTTCATATTTATTTTCCCACAACTTCATTATATGTACCCTTTCTGTTTTCAAACATTTACATTCAATTAACAAATGCCTAATATTTTCAATTCCTTCCTTACATAATTTACAAAATAAATCACCCATATTTTTCCATTTACATGTATATTCTTTTGTAGCTAAAGATCCCGTTCGAGCCTTAAACAATAAACTACTTTCCTTACTATTATCATATATTAACTCACACCTAATATTCTGTTTATTTCTATATATATTTAAACTCTTTTTACTCTACATACTATTTCTCCATCTCTCTAACTCCCTAGTCTTTATTAATAAATTTATTCTTTTATCCCATTCCTTACTACTATAACACTCAATAATCCTCTTAACACAATCATCCCATCTTTTGTACAAATATACTGATATAAATTCTTTATCCAAATCTTTTGCATACCGCATTACCTTTCTCACCCATCTTGTTATCTGCCCTTTACTCATAACCCAATTAAATACTATTTTAGCTATTCTTTTATTATCCATAAATTGCAATCTACCAAACATTTTCATTTTACTTTTTGCATCTCTTATATGAAAACTTGACCATCCCATTTCTCCTTGAATTGCCTCCCTTGCTGTCCATACTTCTACATCCAATGCATGTCTTCCTACTTTCCTTTGAGCTTTTTCTAAATAATCTAATATCTTTTTACTAACATATAATGCATCATTACCATATGTTAACCCTGCTACTGCAACTCCTTTCCATATAATTCTAGCTACATCATATTTATTATATGAAAATACTGTTAATTTCTTTATCAATCCCTTTCTTTTCTTTGCTTCATTTATCAATTTTTTCTCCCATTCATCCAAATAATTTTTCTGATTACTTAAAATAATTCCCAAATAACTATATCTATTCACCACACTTAACTTAATATCTCCCAATAAAAATTCTACATCTTCTCTTTCCTCAGTATTAACCATCATTATATTTGATTTTTCTTCACTAAATTTAATCCCCATCTCTTTACCCATCCTTGCACATGTCCTCAACATAACTTCCATATCTTCTCTTTTTTCTGCACACAAAAATATATCATCTGCAAAAAAAAGATCTGACAAAATATATACTCCCTTACTACCTATTAACGGTATCTTTCTATTGCTCTTTTCACTTCACTCAAATACAACACACACAAAATAGGTGACGGTTAGCGCCTCTAGTGAGAGGTTGGGGTTTTTATAAGCACGGTTGTTTACATTTGCAGTTAAGGTTATGGAGGGTTTTTCGTTATTTTTTTGTTTTGTTTATTGTAATTATTGTCACTGTAATATGGCATAGTATGACCTATATTTTTATTAGAGCCAGTTTGTTCAATTGGAGGGCTTAAATCTGAGTCAAAATCTGTTTCAGAGCTTTCATGTGTTTCGGTATCGCTAATCTGCGAAGATGCCGAATCATTATTTTTATTTGCTCTGCTGCTAGAAATAATTTCTGTTTGCATAGAATTATGTTTAGATTTTCTTTCTAATTGCTTTTTATTGTGTCTTCTGTTTAATTTAGAAAATATTTCCACCACCCACAGGGTCTCTGTAGACGACTGGTCATCGCTACTATACGTCTCATCCCCATTAAAGCTATCTGATGCATTAGTTCTGGTGATCCCTTTTTTTTATTGTAAATATTTGATCTTTTATTTGGACCTATTTGGTAATTAAAGGAATTATTGATTGTTGTTCAATTTTTGCATCAAAATTTAGTATTATTCAAATTATTTTCACCTTGTATGTAAATATGCTTTTGAATGATGTTATTTGGGATACTTTCAGTATTATAACTGAGGCTCCGCAATTCTGATTTATCAGTTTCAGTTATTACATCTTGTGTATGCTGTGCTTTGGTTGGTTCTGATCGCGAATTTAGTAATTCACTATTATTTTTAAATGTTTCCTTGTATTTGTATTTTTTTGACTGTCATATCTTCGATTTAGAGACTCTTTGGTGTTAATCTGTGCCGTAAGTTTGCTTTTCTTTTATACTTGTTTACTTTTTATTTTTATTATTAGACCTATTAACATCATTTGTTGTACATTTATTGATTCTTTTATGTATGTATGAACTTAGATGTTCAGTTTGTTTATTTTCAAGCTCTGATTCGAAGTTTGCTCCGGTAAAACGTAACTTTCCCAATGTTGTGTGTTATACTCGGGGCCCGAACTTCCCTATCAGAATTCTGTGTCTTGATTCTTTGAAGTTTTATCATATGGATAATGATATTTTTGATTTTCGTTAGTATTATTTACTTGATTTATTATTTGATTTATGTTGCTTATGTATTAATTTAGGTCTGAATTTGCTTCATAAGGTTCATCATCTGAGTCGGAATCTGAGCTGAGGTATCTGGATTTTTTTTTTTTTTGCTACCAAAGGTAGATTTTTCTTTAAATTCAATTTTTTTTCTGTTTTCCAATTTGAATTTCTGATTTTTTTGAGGAGTTTGTTGTTGGCTGATTTCTTTTGGATGGTTTTTGTTTTTGGTTTGGGCGCTGATTTTTTGGATTCTTATTTGCTTATTATCATATGTTGTGTAGAAACGTTATTTTGAGTTTCGAATTGCAATGTATTAACATTAACTGCAGCTTGTTCTGTGTTATGTGTCAGGCTCCGCTGTCGGATTGGATTTGTTTGAATCATTAAAGCCTGATTTATTGGATTATTTTGATCATCTTCGAGCATACATTTATTGTCACTAATATTTTGGTCTACTCTCTTGTGCTGATTTACAAATAGTTGTATTTTGAGATCGATCTAATATATCATATGAAACTGAGTATTATCAGTGTTTAGTTTTGGGCTTTGCCAGATGTTCGTGGGCTTATTCTGTAAAACAAACTTGTTATATGGGATATTAGGAAGGATTTGTTCTGTATAATCATATTTAGGATTAAATTTATTAAAAGTGGGGATAAATCTTTCATCTGGAATTTTAGACTCCCTTTTTTTTTTGATGTTACAGGTTCTATTTCATTATCACTATGCTCTAGCATGGCTGTATTTATAGCGTTTTCATTTTTTTTAATTGTTGAAATGCTGGATTTACTCCTCAAATCCATGCACTAGATATAATAAAAAGAAGCTTACCTTAATTAATGATGTACTAGTTGCCTTGTTTTGAAGTTTTTAAATAACTTTTAAAAACTTTTTCCTAGAGCTCTATGAATAGGACATGTACCTTTCACACTTGTTAGAGAAAAAAAACAACCAAACCATTTTAGTTGTTGTTGTTGTTATTATTATTATTATTATTATTTGATATTGTGGTAATACATCATTAGTTATAATTAAATTATTGTTTTTTATTTATTGGTTACAATTGGATATAAGTAAAATCCCCATTATATGTCATTGTATGATAAATTTTATCAGATTGAAAAATAATCTTATCCTGAGAAATTTATTTAAAAGTGAAAAATAATCTTACCCTGAGAAATTTATTTAAAAGTGTATTATATAAAAAAAATAGGTTAAGGATACATTAGAAAGATTGGAATGAATAATAGTATACATTGGAATATCATTTGTAGTGTTAAGGATAAATATTGTGGTATTGAATGCCATTGAATACATGCTTTTCAAAGTACTTTATGTTAAATTCCAGCTGTCCCTATAGCTGAGTATGAAACCTGATTATTGGAGAAAATAAATTAAAACTTAGTATTAATTTTAATTAATAATGAACCATAAATAGTATAGTTATTGGTAGGTTGGAACATTCTAATGTAATCGTAATGATTGAGCTAGGATTTTATTTTTGTATTGTGATATAATGTTAGGGTGTAATATAAATAAATAAAAACTATAACCAGCTTACAATGTGATTGCCATCTTCAATAGCAGTCATAGTAAATGTTATTCAAAATGACATTCATATTAGAAGCTAGATATAACTTATTTATTTCTATATTGGTATATTAAAATTATAATTTAATTCCAGTGTTTTGTTTTAATATATTTATAATATCAGACAGTATAAAAAATTGTAAAACAAAATTATAATGGAATTAATCCTACAATTTTCAATTGTTAAAAGTTTCTGATATCATTATATCAAACTTAATTAAGCATTTATACTATATCATTATCAATCAACTTTAATTAACTGAAAATGCAGCCATATACACCAGATTCATAAGTTCTTATTAAAATGTCTTGTATCGACATTGATACATCCATGATTTAGCTTAAAATGACAGAGTTGCCTTCATAGACTAACCTTCCAGATTTCTATTAAGAATGTTAAATATTCTAGGAGCCAGTCTAACAAATGATAATTTTCTAGTAAAGAATTTGTAATATGGTTTTAATATACTTTGTCAATACTAATTTCATATATTAAATATATACAACATTTCATATTTCACTATCATTAGAGAACACATAATTCCAATATCAGTATCTAAGTATATTTTAGTATTATTTCCATACATATTTTAAAAATCCGATATCTAAAATAGATACAGAATATCTTTTTCAATGTATTAATCACATTGTATTATTCCTTGAGGCTTAGGAAATGTGATGAACGATTGAGGTGATCTATTCAGTTCTTTAGTCAGCTTTCTGATCTACAGAGATAGAATTCCTGTGATATCTCTGACTGAAATTTGCTATAACTTGAAACCAGTTTTTAAATTATTAACATTCACAAGGAGAAACAAACCTTTTTTCTGCAATGGTTTATTTATATATCCATTCTTTTGTTTGTTTTTGAAATATTCTACTCAATGGAATAAATGCAAACATTTTATGCTAATTAGCAAGATTTAATAATTTAATCTTACTTCTGTTAATCTGCACTAGTTAAGTTTATTATTACCTGAAATATTTCTTCTGGATAACAATTGATTTAAAACCAATTTTTTGCATTTAATTATAGATAGTTCTCAATGTTAATTAACTTTCCTTCTGTTACATCTATTTAATTCTAGACAGTTTGTATTTTGCATTGCAAAATGGATGCAAGAAGGCTTGTGCATAGTCTGGGGATATTGGATGAGTAGGCACTAGATGGGGATTTTATGCACAAGCCTTCTGGCATCCATTGATTACTCTGGTTGGCACATGGTGGCACTACTGTATGGTTTTGCATGTTTAATAACAGTTATGTGCTAGCATAAGAGAAGGTGATCATATGATGTTTAGTGGTGTAACATCAATCGTGATTAATAGGATAGTGGTGGCTATGATTGTTAAAGAGCCAAAGACACCAAAATATATGGGTGCTGAACTGAGTTCAGACCCATATGACTGTATAAGCTATTGAGCTTAAATTAAAAATATGTTTTCAATTTCATTCTTATAGTTTTATAGTTAAGTAGAGATAAAAGGTGACTGCTGGAGGGTTGCATTAGATCCTAAGATTTGGGTGCAGTGCTTTCAGATCCAAGGCTCCTCACTGATGAAGGCCAAAAGCCAAATACTAGTCTGGGGATATTGGATGAGTAGGCACTAGATGGGAATTTTATGAACAAGCCTTCTGGCATCCATTGATTACTCTGGTTGGCACTACTGTATGAAGAGTTTTTCCTGTTTAATATACTATAACTAAATGATTAATATGAATAAAATTAACTTTATGAATTTGATAAAGAATTGCACAAATGCCATTATCTGTATGAGATACTCTAATAATAATTCAAAGAGCAGCTAAAAAGCTTATATTGTCACTTGTTAAGCTTATAGGTAGAATAATACTAGATGTTTAATGAAATTTTATATACACTTAATGCCAACAGTTGAAGAAGGTTAAGTGATTAATCAAAAATATTTTTCTGGAATGTTATAGTTTTTATTAATATATTGTGAATATATTCATTATTATTTTTGATTATATTTTTTCCATAATAGATGTTTTATTTTATAAATATAACATTCAGCATATTAACAGACAGTAAAGAATGGACTAAAATTACTATTTTTTAATTTTGCTGTTTTAGTATGCTTTCATTTTATAACAGTATTTAAACTTTGAGGTGAATATTTTAATCTGATATAGACAAAAGATAATAACTATATATGAAATAATGATATTATAATGTGTATATTGTAACCTTAGACTTGGTCAACATAGAATTAAGCATTTAATATAGTACTTTAATTTTTTTTGTTAACTTAATAAAAGCAACTTTTGGGCTAAATAAACTTTACTATTTTAAGCTGTACAAAATCTTATTTATGCATCTAAATCATATGAATAAAATGTTTACTAAAATTGTATTTAAATCATAGTTTAAAATGCATTAAATCTTGAAAAAATTTCAGAAGATATAGTTTTTATTTTAAGAAAGGGAAAAGTTATATTGGCTAGTAGTAAATTTCATATTTTCTTTAATTGCTTTTAAATATATCATGTGTGTGAATATGGAAGTGTGATTGTTAAGAGAGTGAAGTTTAAAATCAATTATTTTAAGTGTTAATTATCTTAAAAAGTGTTGGCTATCTTTAAAAAATAAATATTTCATTAAATGATGTTTTAATATTATAATGGTTTAATTATAATTCTTTGAGAATTTATAAAACGTATTTTCTTTAAGTAAAATAAATTATTTTATTTAATAATTAAGATAAAATTAATAATATTTGTGTTTTAGTTAATTTTCTAGATGTATCAAGGTTAAATACACCTGTTAGATTTTATGTATTTGATGAATAATTCATTACTTTAATTTTATTGTTATATGAACTTGCATGTGAAGTTCATAAGTTATATTTTATTAAGTTTAAATAATTAGGGGTTGAATAAAATACTTATTCAAGAGAATAGCGCTTGCGAAATGGCTTGAAAAGTACTAAATGAATTTATGAGATGTATCAATTTTTCGTGAGGTATTTTGTGAGTCTTTCCAGATTTATATTCCTATACTAATATAACTTATATTGCATTACACATGTTTTATTTTAAGCAAGATAAGTTAGTACATTAGTTGTCCTGATTAGTGTAACATTTTATTATGCAAGAACCCACATTTGCTAAAGTGTTAGTGTTTTCCGAATGATCAGAATAACTGAGGGGGATGATTTTGCACTTTAATGTGAAGTAAATAGTAATGTTGTTTTAGAATGTTAAAAAGCATTAATCTGTGCTGGTGGTTAATCCGCAGATTATTTAATTGCCATTTTTGTATTTTACATTCATTCCAGCGCTGGTGGTTAATCCGCGGAATTGTGTAATTATACGTATTACTTTATGGTGGTGTATAAATCCACAAAGCTTTTAGTATTATTTAATTCCTATGTGTAGATGAACGCATCCACAGGAATATGTTTTACTTCATAGATATAAGTTGGGCAAAGTATTTAGTTAATCTGCTAAATCATCTTCTTCCATTTGTAAGCATAATTCATAAGTTAGATCATCAAATTGTAGCAGGACATTCTTTTCAAGTTACTTCATAATAATTAACTGTCGATTGATTATTATTTACCGGAGTGTAAGTTTAAATTTTCACTTTATTTAATAATTGCATTATAGCTAAATCCTACAGATATAATATTATTTATTATATTATTATATTTTACGGTATGGATTTATTGAATCTGGAAATGACGTTAAATATTTCATGAGTTGATGTTGAATTTAGTATAATTTGCTCAAGATTCATTATATCAAATTGAAATAAGGTATGATTAGGTTTTTAAAGCCATACCTATGATATGTTATTGAAGAAAGTCAATGGAATTATAATTTATTTATTTTATTTGTTTATTTATGTTTTTTAATTATAACATTGGAATTAATTACTTATTATTCATAAATTTGTAAATAAAAGTTGATTTATAATTAAACTTACTGTGCCGTTGCTATGTGTCATTCTTAAAATCAGAAATCATAAACCTTGGATAGAGCATACATTGAAGTACATACTATAGTCAACATGATATAAGAGTTTAGTGATATTTTGAGAAAACATTTGGATGCTTTTAGTCTTTGGTAGTTTATGATGTGTAGGGTACAATAAAATCCCATTTACCTTTTCCATCATTTTGGCTTTGCGTAGTTGATCTAGTATACAATACAAATTGATTATTAAACCTGTAAACAGATTTGCCAAATAATGATATGATTGAATATTTACTTAACATTTTTAAATTGTCATTTGTCAGTATAAAAAGAGTCTCAGTGATATAGTTAAACTATAAAAAGAACCCAATTATTTGTGTTTTTTATTGCAAAGCTTTACCTGGACTAGCATTTGTATTAAAAATCATATAGATGGTTTAAAATTTCATAATATTATGTATTTCCACAAATTATGCCATCTTGTACATGGTCGGCCATCGGGTCTCATACAATAAAATAGCAAATTAAGGTTTGTAGGGTAATAACATTGCACTTATAATTTGTTTACTGTATTTTATCATACTACTATGATAGGTCTTCGCGGTACACCCTGGCTGCGATCAAATTAAATCATAAAAGTTTATGTTAGATCATTGGTTTGGTTTATGGTAAGTTGCTCTCAAGGTTAGTTGTGGTCTTTGGTGCATAAAATAGATAGCATAATATGCTTTTGGATACAGCTCTTAATAGCTGACAATGTGTAGCGGGAAGTGATCAGTGATCGAGGTTATGATTCTCAGTGCACTTACGTTACGTAGTTGGGACCACATACATACGACGCAGTGGAGGGTTACAATATATATATATATATAAAAGTACAAACAAATATTGTAAATAATTTTGTATTTTTTTTCTTTAATTACATTTTATTTTGTAATTATTTTTCTTTATATTATTACATAAAAATTCAAGATGGCAACGTTAACTGTCCAAGAGTAATTAAAGGGGCAGGAACCTTAGTTTGTTTCATGGTTTTAAATTAATTTTTAAATCAAAGTTTAATGAAAGTAAAATTAAAACAAAGCTAATGGATTTTAAGTTAGCTGTTAACATTTTTGTCAAATCAATTTCCAATCTGGAAATTGATTTGAATTTATTTTTGGACAGTTATCTAGCAATTGAGAAAATATTTCTGTAGATTCAGGATTCCATTTGAGTTAAGAAGTTCAATTAAGAAGATTTTTTAAATAACTTAAAACTTGTATAAATAGGTCTGAAAATCTATTGTGTTAGAGTTGGTCAATAGTTGCTAATCCACTTCACGTCCTTTTGATTTTTAAAATGATTTTTGAGTAAAAGGATCTAAGCTGCTTTTTCCTCAATCGTTAGCCCAACTTTTTGCCATGCCGCGATGTAACTCCTACCGATCAAAAGAACCCATGCCATCAGAGAACTGCCGAGGCCAAGAAACATGGCTTTAGCTTAAGTAAAATCTACCTGCCATGAAAGACAAAGAATGTCACCTTCCACATAAGATTTGTCTGTACTTCATTCCGGAGAATCATGAGATAACAATCCCAAAGTCCTTATAATCGCATTACCTTAAAACATCACATGATCACTATCTTCCATGCTTGCTCACAACTGTTGTTATAATAGGCAAAACTCTCTCCATACAGTAGTGCCACTCTAAGCAAGACAGAGTAATCAAGGGATGCCAAAAGGCTTGTGCATAAAATCCCTAACTAGTGCCTACTCATCCAATATCCCCAAACTAATTCTAACTCTTAAAAATTAATGTTTTATTTATGTTGAATCTCTTTTTAACTCACTAATCAGCAAGTATGTTAAATTAATAATTATTTTCTGTGTTTTGATTCTCTATAACCTAAATTAATCTCACTGCAAAATCTTTCACCCAACTCGTGCTTATTATTATAATTTAGTGTGGTTAGAATTTATTATTAATGATATTTTTCACTTAAATTTTATTTGTAAATGTCAATCAAACTCGGTCTTGTGAGCTTCTATATTCCACTGTGGAATAGAAGAGGGGAGGAGGAGAATTAATTAGTTCATGTGTTTATTTCTAAATAGCTCATAAGATTGGGTTTTTCTTTTAAATGAATATATGCTTTTAAAAATATTTTATTGTAAATTTATACAAATTGTATAAATACTTTTCAATCTGGGTGAATATTGGTGTCCATTAATTTTATTGATTTTTTTACTGATCATCATCGCCAAAAGGCTGGTAACCTGATTCTATTTTGTTATTTGCACTTTTAGATGTGCGAATTTTAGTTTTTTATATGTTAAACAAAATAGTAATATTGATTCAAGAGGGGGATACTGTGCAGTAGATTATAATTTTGAATTTTACCTAAGAAGTTCAAATGATTTAGAATGTTGCTGGAGACTATAATTTAAACTAGGAACTTGAAATTTATTAGGTAATTGGGACATTGTTTTGCAATAAAATTGTAAATATTTTATTTGATTTTGTTTTACACTTAAACATTTCATTATCATTTGATTTTAGAAAGTCTTATTTACAAGGATTCAACTTGGTTTTAGACAGTCATCTTAAAGTTTAAAAATATTTTTTATACCAACTCCTATGCCTAAAATGGTATCAGAAAATTTAAAGTAGTAACTAAATTTTAATTAAATACTCTATTTGGATATCAAAATTATATTCTTCAACTTGAATTGTATTTTCCAGTATGGATTAGTTATTTAATTCTCTAGATTAAATGAGGCAAACCACCAAATAGTTCACCAGTTGGCATGATAAATATGAGTAGAAAATGGAAAATATTGGCGATTTAGTCTTCAAATTATGTTAGGAAGGCATAGGTAATTGAATGTAAATACCTACAAGGTGAAAGGGTATGAATATTGAAGTTATGGGAGAATAAATATAAACAAAGTGATTATACAGAAGTTTATGCTGAGTTTGGGAAAAGGGGGATTTAGATATAAAGGCCATAGAGTTAACAAAGATTATGTTGTGGCAATGGGATGGAACAGGATAGAGAATATGGGGAAGGCATAGGGTGGGAAATGGAAGGTAAGGAGGTTAACAGGTTTTTCTAGGCACAGTGGGCTGAGGAATTCCTAACTCTTGAGAAAAGAGAAATCACAGTGCATCACATCATGAAAAATATTAGGCATTTATTAATTGAATGTAAATGCTTATAAACAAAAATACAAATAATGAAATTATGAGAGAATAAATATAAACAAAGTGATTATACATAAAGTGGGTACTTGGTTTTTATGCTGGGTTTGGAAAGGATAAAGGGGATCTAGATATAAAGACCATAGAGCAGACAAAGTTGATGTTGTGGAAATGGAATGGAGCAGGATAGAGAAGAATATAGAAAAAACAGAGTGGGGAGTGGAAAGAGAAGGTAAGATGGCTTACAAGTTTCTCTACACATAGTGGGTGATTCATGACTTTAATAAAGAGGTTTAGCACATCACAATATAAATATACTGCCATACATTTTATTAAGATGTTATATTCTTTACTTTGATTTTTTTTGTCAGTGCTTTTTTCCCATTACTATTTCAACTGTCTTTCATTATTCTTCAAAGCCTCAAAAGAAATTACATTTATACAAATGTACATATTTATCTTTATATATACATAAATACAAAAAATGATATAATTTTTTTGTTTGATAATATATATATATAATACCATTTATTTATGTGGTACAAATATATTGGCATTCGATAAGATATTTAAAAGCTAAGAAAAAAAAAAGTAAATTTAGTGATCTTATTAAAAAACCGCAATTAAATTTTTTGTTTGTTTAATCTATTTTTTTAAAACGTACAATGAAAGCAAATTTTTCGTCCATATTTTTTTTGTATCTAATTAAAAATAAAGTTAAAAATTGGAAAGAACAAAAGACACAAATTACTAATCCAGATAAGTTAAAAGAAAAATATTTTAGCTAATTAAAGATGGCAGAAAGACTTTATGAAAAGAAGGACTTTGTAACTTAAATTTAAGAGAGAGTATATAAGATTATTAGCTTATATGCTGATAAAAGGACAAAAGGATGCACAGAAGTTTCAAAAAACTGGATCGAGGTATAAAAAGAGGACAACTTCGATCTAGGTTTTTTATTTACCATCTGGTTCCATGTCTTAGAGTTGGGGGTTTCTGCAAGCATAACCTGTGGCAATAATATATTTTTGCACAGATATGCCACTTGCTGTACCATGCTGTCCTGCAAGCATGGAAATGAAGCCATGTGAATACTGCTTTTTGCAAGAAAAAGAGTCACCACAACCGTGCTTTTGTTCTCCAGCTATAGAACAGAACAATAATTGAAGATGCCGGCAGGAGACCAATGGAAATTTCTATGAGCTTGGGATCCTATAATTCTACACAAACTTACCGGTAAGCTAAGATTAACTTTTTCCGATTGTGACTTAAAGTTTGCAAACAATTCTTAACAATAAGCTTCAAATAATTCTGATAGAGACATTAAATTTTATTATTCAAGAGACTGTTGTTTTTCCAAGAACTATAATTCTTGAACTGTTTTTTCATTAATTGATTCATGTCTGGATTGGTATGCGTGTAATCTTTCCAATTAATTAATTAATGTTTTTTTAATATTTTAATTTGTTAGAATAAAAATATTTATTTCTAATACCAACTATTCATTGTGCATTATTAATGATTATTAATAAATTTATTAATGTTAAATATTAAGATTTCAAAATATAATTTACCTTTGCCAACACTGTACTGAAACAAAATCTTCCGGAGATTCCAGATAATTTTGTCGTAACTAAATAAAAGGGGTTTGGCTTGTGGATTCCAATACAGAATCCTGGTGCCTTTCAAATAAATTAAAAGCTGACTTACTTGATCCCATTATTTTAGTGGTTACATTAGTTGAAAGGGTGTTGCGTGACCAGGAAAGAATTGCATTCATTAAATCTTACTGAATTTTCTGCTGAAAAAAATTTTGATAGGATGTAATTTGGTCACCAAGTACGAGTAGTTAACTCGTAAAAAACTCTAACAGAGCAGTGGACATTACAATATATATATGATCACTAGATCGAGCTTACCAATAGCTCTAATCAAGCTTTATTTTATAAGTGCTGAAAGAGAAAGAATTCAAATCTATCGGAAAGTCCCTATCTCTGACCAATTGTTTTTGAGCTTATGGCTCACCTAAATGGAGTGCTGGGACTCTATAAACTAGATCTGAATGGCTCACCTCAGTGGAGAACTGGGACTCTAAAAACTAGATCTGAAATACTAACTCAAAAGTCAGCAGTTATAAAACACATTTCTATCAATTTGAAAGCCTGAAATTTTCAGAGATGTAAATGTCTTCAGATATAGCTTTACAAACCAGATAGCTATATTGGTCTGAATTCAGCTCAGCTTCACCATATTATTATTACTGCTGCTGATGCTGCTATAATAATAATTTAATTTAATAAACATATAATCTTGTAATAAAAAAATCACGCATGGAGCTTAACAAAAGTATATGTGCAAATAAAATAAAAAAACAATATATAATAAAATAATTAAATAGAAATAAAAAGTTTTTCATTATCATCAATTATAATCCAGTCCATAATGAATTTTCTCAAAGTTTTTCTTGATAGGTCATTAACATTAAATCCAATGTTCCTTATAAAAATATTGTGAAATCTTGGACCAAGATAACATTTCTGATATCTACAGTGAGTTTTAAAGTACGCTGGTTCAAAAAATAAATCAAAATCACTTGATCTAGTCACCATTATTGAAGAATTATTTTTATTCATTCCTTTGTATTTACTATAATAACAAAATATTCACTAAAAATAATTGATGAATAGTTAAAACTCCAGCACTCTTAAATAATTCAAGTCTTGGCAAATCCAAAGGTTTAAACAAAATAATTCTTAACGGAAAATTTTGTAGTGTTTGCAAAAACTTCAAAAAATATGCTGCAGTGCTACCCCATAATGTTATACCATAATGTCTGCTTAAGAAAATTTGTTTATATATATTTAATAGGACAGATTTATTCAAACAATCTCTTAATCTATAAAAAAGAAATTAAGTTTTCTTAATTTTACTTGAAGCCAAAAAATATGCTTATCTCAATGTAAATACTCATCCAAAATCAAGTCAAGATAAGAAATTTTTGTTGTTGTTGATGATGATGAAGAAGAAGAAGAACAAGAAGAAGGGGAAGAAGAATAATGTATTTAGTTTATTTACCTATTTTTATTCATTATGAAACAAACAATAAATGTATAATACAAAATCTTGAGTGAGGAATTTAAATGTATCAACTAAAAACATCAATAAAATACAAAAAAAAGTATAAATATAACATAAAATGTTAAAATTTTACAGATATTACATTTGACAATTCAATCACAGTAGTAAATAATTACAACATAATATACAATATAAACAAAAAAAATAAAACTAATGCTTAGCATAATATAACCAATGCCATTAAATTCACAGAACATATTAAATAATTTAGGACCATTATAACTAAATTGCTTCCTACTGGATGTTTTAAGAAAATTAGGTAAAGCTAGCTGATATTTAGTAGATAAATGAGTATTTACAACAGAAGATGTAGTATCCAAATGAAGTTTCCTACAATAAATATCAAGAATCACTTTATATTTATACAAATGGAAAACATCTAGTATATTAAATGTCTCATAAATATCTTTAATAGATGTGGTGTGATCTACCAAAAATGATACACATTGTATAATTCTGTAAAACAGACAGAGTAGTCATTGCAAAAGTAGAACAGTTCCCCCAAACTGAAATATTATAATGTAATAAGCTTTAATAAGAAAAAACATATAATAATAATGATGATGATAATAATAATTATTATTATCATCATTATTCTGTCTTTTTATATTTTTTCTCAAGAAATTTGCATGGCCATGCTTGCTTGTGACTGCTGATAATGAGTCAAAACAGTTTTTAAGTGATCATAATTAGCTATTATGACCATATCTTCTTTACAGGTTTAATTCATCAATTATTTTTAAATAATTTTGTGATTCAAACTTTATCCACAACATACTTTCCAAAAAATAATGTTTCACAGTGACATAACATTGATACATGACAATTTTACTAGTTAAAGTAATTGAAATTTAGTGATGTATTACTTTCTTTTAATGAATGATCATCAAATTTCTTGCAAATATATTTGGGGTATCATTTAATAAAACCATTGTTTTAAAATTGGAGTCTCATAAACTATGATCAATTCAGCTATCTTCTATAATATATCAAGTGCTTCTAATGAGCCAAACCAATATCTTTTAAAATTAGTCAGTTTCACTACCTACACAAACCAATTATCTAGTAATGCCTACTTGCATTAATACAATTCAAATACTCAATTTTTCAAATTATATCTACTAGGCAGAATGTGTATTAGACTCCTCTGGAAATATGGTTTAATGTCTCCTAGGTCAAACAAACATTAATAACAGTGCAACTAGAGATATGTCAAATAATTCAGTAATGTCTACAAGTTTCCCATCTGGAGGAACGACTGCAAGTGCTACCAATGTTAATGTGTGTAAAAAGATATTGGAGGGAATCATTTAATTTTCGTCTTCATTAAATGATGGAAATTTAGAGTAGCAACTTAATGCAGAGCATGCAAAATTTTAATTCCAGATATCACTAAAGATTTAAATGTTGACATATTTCAAAGTATCAAAACAAAAAAATTCAATATGATAATATACTTTGCCTGGATTTCAGTTCTCATGCAATAATTACTTACATTTGATTCTTAATGATAAATGATCAATACCCATATTTTATGCTGAACCAGCAATCATTATTTGGTCCAGATCATCATCTCCCCCCCATATGTATAATCAGTCCTTGGTTTATATTAAGATAGCAAGAATCTTCAAATTTTAATGGATAGGCTTCAATCCACTCCAACTCTTCAGCCATCCATACCCTTGAAAATCTGATAATGGAATGACAAATCCCTTGATGATGCTATTATTGTCTTTATGTTATTCTCACCCCTCATATATAGGACATTTTCCATTTAAATATATAGATAAGGGATGTGCAGATACAGACTGAATCTGTAATATTTAAATGTATTTATTATATAATACATAAAGATATTAATACTCTAACCAGCAATGGTCTATCAAATAAATGAAATATCAAAACAAGCAAAACTCTCTATACAGAGTGCCACTCAGTGCCAGCCAGAATAATCAATGAATGCCAGAAGGCTTATGCATAAAATTCCCATCTAGTGCTTACTCATCCAATATCCCCAAACTAGTTTCTGGCTTGTGGCCTTTGTCAGTGAGAAGCCTTGGATCTGAGAGAACTGCACCTAGATCTTAGGATCTAATGCAAATCTCCAGCAGCCACCATTTATCTCTACTTAACTACAAAACTATGAGACTTAAATTGAAAACACTATAATATTTTCAATCCAAGCTCATCAGCTTATATAAAACCTAGATCCAAATCTCCAACAGCCACCATTTATCTCTACTTAACTACAAAACTATGAGACTTAAATTGAAAACACTATAATATTTTCAATCCAAGCTCATCAGCTTATATAAAACCTAGATCCAAATCTCCAGCAGCCACCATTTATCTCTACTTAACTACAAAACTATGAGACTTAAATTGAAAACACTATAATATTTTCAATCCAAGCTCATCAGCTTATATAAAACCAAAGACACCAAAATGTATAGGTACTGAACTGAGTTCAGACCTGTATGACTAATAAGCTGATGAGATTATATTGAAAATATTATAGTGTTTTCAATTTATGTCTCATAGTTTTGTAGTTAAGTAGAGATAAAAAGTGGCTGCTGGAGGGTTGCCTTAGATCCTAAAATCTAGGTGCAGTATTCCACAAGCCTTCTAGGCATCCATTGATTACTCTGGCTTGCACTGATTGGCAATACATATAGAGAGTTTTGCCGGTTTTAATAACAGTTAAGATCAAGCATAAGAATAGTCATCATGTGATGTTTATTGGCTTAAAACCAATCCTGCCTAAAAGGATAATGGTGGCTATGGTTATTAAAGAACCAAAATGTATAGGTACTGAACTGAGTTCAGACCTATATGACTATATAAACTGATGAGCTTGGATTGAAAATATTATAGTGTTTTCAATTTAGGTCTCAGTTTTGTAGTTAAGTAGAGATAAAAGGTGGCTGCTGGCAGGTTGTATTAGATCCTAAGATCTAGTGCATTGTTCTCAGATCCATGGCTCCTCACTAACGAAGGCCACAAGACAGAAACTAGTCTGGGGATATTGGATGAGTCTTCTGGCATCCATTGATTACTTTTGCTTGCACTGAGTGGGCTATATGTATAGAGAGTTTTGCCTATTTTAATAACAGTTAAGATCAAGCATAAGAAATAGTGATCACGTGATGTTAAATGAAATAGCCTCTATCGAAAGCGCAAGATGAGAGAAAAAAAGATGATTTTTATCTGTCAAGCATTAGTGGTCGAGGGACCGGCGACAGCTGCTTTGCAGGCGGTTGTCCTGGGTTGGCGGGTTCGCTTTCCGGCTCATGCTATGACATGCGAAAAAAAGCTAATCTTAAACACTTTGGAAAAGAGATTTTAAATCAATCATATCACTTTATTAAGCTATATTTCAAATTGCTTATATTATTGTTTCATATTATTTGCATAAATTGAATTAAAGTGAAAAGATGGATCAATCTTGTCTTTAAAAAAGTTTTAACTTGTGTTTTGGATTGAGAATATTTCATTTACTTAATTAATATATATAATACATTGAGATAAATACTCCAGAGTATTTATTTCTTATATATATATATTAGGATATGCATATAATAGATTGTTATCTATGGAATGCACTTTTAAGGACTATTTTAAGAAAAGGAAAAAGAATGAAACAAAAGCAAAGAGCGAAAGGAGAAAATAACTTACGGGTCTTGACAAAGAAAAAATACGGTGCTAAAAGCTTGTTTATGTAAAAAAGCTGGCTCGAGAAAAATACGTCATAGAGAAAGGGTGCGGGGTAACGGAAATTCATAGAATCGAGAATAAATGGATAGCGGCGTTAATTAATTAATTCAAAAGGATTATTGATATATTTTTCGTTTGATACGGTTGGAAGGAGCGTAAGGAAATCTATCATTTATTTGCATTTATTAAATTTTTACGCAAAAGGCATTGGATATCGCCAGCTAGGAACATGACGGAGTAAAAACTTAAACGTGCTGGGCTTTTGAACCTGTCCCACAAAAATACTTAAGTTGCTACAATATAAAATAATCGCCTACCCGTGAAGGAAGCCGCTCCTAAGCATTTGAACTGAAATCGACTTCAAAAATTACTACAAAGTTAAGGAATCAAGCAGACTGGATACATCAGAGATCGTCAATTTCAATGGCCATGGCGCCGAGTAAACTGTTATGATTACCTTTATGGATTCGTGGTTTTCCCCGGTGAAATTTTAGGTAGTATGTACATTTTATTATCTATATTTTTTCCCAATATTAGTGCGTCTTTTGTGATAGCGTATAAACACTTTCGACTTTCGTAGCGACTATCTGATTAATTCTCTTCTGCATTCAAAAATAATATTTCACGTCTGAACGGATAGATGTTTTTTTTTTTTTAAAAAAAATATATTTATTATTTGATTTGTCGATCTGAGCACAAATAGAATTATCTTTCATGATTTATTAATTAGGTACTTACGGATAATTTGCCTGATGACGTATTTGACCCACCGGTTTCCCTTCCGGTAGGCATCGACGATCTTTGTATGACAACGTTGTCATGGCAACGAAGTGACTGGCGTGATTAATCCATCAGAGAGTCAATTTTTTTTTTTTTAAACCGCGAGATTTAAAATTCGGAGAGAGGTTTGGGAAATTTTTTGATTTTTCTGTCTCTTGTGATTTTGCTATCCACTTGATCACAGTGATTTTTTTATGTGGAGGCAGTCATACAAAGCTGATCCTTTCGCTGCAATTTTAGAACATATATCCCAATTCAGTCCTCCACAGTGAACGCTATTTGTAAGTAATTTTAATTTTTTTATAATAATTATAATTTTAGAATTAATTATATTATTGAATATAGACAATAAGTAATCCGAAATGCATGTAAAAGTAACGTCCATTATTAATGCCATATTCGCATTAAATCTTTATTTTAAATGTACAAACAATTTTTTGTTAATATTTCTTCAATTAATTTGTAATTAATTTTCAATAATTTTATTAATAAAATTACCAATATACAGTCCGTTTTTAAAATTACCAAATGCTTGTAGAAACTACTAGCCGTCTTACACCACATTTTATACAAGATGGCGATTAATGGTAGATTCAGCTTAACTTTTTTTTTAAATTTACAAAAAAAAATTTTTTATATTTCTTCAATTATCAAACTTCCACTTAATTACATTTAATTTGTAAATAATTTTTGGGTTAATATTTCTACAAATATCAAATTATTTTTAGTAAATTCATTCAATAATGTATGTAAAAGTAGGGCATGTGATCGCGATTATCGGACATTTTATGTGATCATCCATTAACGGCACTTTGTTACTAATTTTTTGTTTTTATATTTTGTATTGACATTATTTTGTATTTTACTGCATGTACATTTTCACTAATTTGTTTGGGTTTTTTTGTATTTTGGGTTAATATTTCTACAAATATCAAATTATTTTTGTAAATTCATTAGCCAATGTATGTAAAAGTAGGGCATGTGATCGGACGATTAATGGCACATTTGTTATGATCGCCATTAGGCTCATTTTCTATAATTTTTGTTTTTATATTTTGTATTGACATTATTTTGTATTTCATGCATGTAAATTTTCGACTAGTTTGGGGGGTTTTTGTATTTTTGGGTTTTGTATTTTACTATCTTGTACTATAAGCTTCGCTTGTCTAAAACTTCCAGGCCCCCCCAACTACTGGCGCTATCACGCTCGTTCTTATCATTGGACATTTTAAAGATTTTAGAATAGTTTTCATGCATGTACATTTTAAATAATTTTGTGGGTACTGTATTTTCGCATTCTCAGTATTATTTTCTACTAATTTTTTTTTTGTATTTTTTTTTCAGGACCAGAGAAATGCTGGTGTTCAGTGGTGTGTTTCACGTGACATTCCTTTTGTTTTTATCACATGGTCAACTGATGACGTATTGCCCTGAAGGCATACCGATTTAATGTTGCGCTTTTTAACGTGACGTGTTCACGTGATATGCGGACACATCTTATCGAGTAGATGTGTCTGCAGATCACTCGGAGACGTTATCTTAAAAATCGCAACATTGATAGTATGCCTTAATAAATGTCATCAGGCAAATTATGACGTACCTCGTTGGATTAAATTCTGCATGCTATTGCTGTCCTTCCAGCATATTTTGTCACGGGTTAAATACCACGCACTCTGAGTGAGCTAGCCAGTGACCGGGTTCTCTAATGATCCCTTATCGTTTTTCTTTATTTCTTCCAGCGTAATTCTTATGTAAAAAAGATTGTGTCCTTCGCATATTTTGTCACGGGTTAAATACCACACACTCTGAGTGAGCTAGCCAGTGGCCGGGTTCTCTAATTATCCCTTATTGTTTTTCTTTATCTCTTCCAGCATAATTGCTTATGTAAAAAAAATTGGCACTTGGAGTCATAAGTGAGGGTCCATAAATATGGGGGTGAGAAATATATGAGTAAATATTTACGAATTATTTGAATTAAAGAAATATTAAAATACTGCAATACAGAAACATATTGCATCATGTGTGGGTTAAGTTAATGATACTATTCTTCATGCGGGATAGCTGGTCAGTGTTTCAACTAAAAATATGTAATAGTCTTAGATAAATGAACGGTATTGTACAGAATTACTGATTTACCTCAATAATCGACCGTGTTATATAATCATGCGTATGTGCGGATAGATATATATACGATACGGGTGAAAAAATTGCATTTTCGTTGCCAATAGATTTATTAATAATAATAATAAAATTTAAAAAAAATTAAAGCAAAGTAAAAATTTACATTTCTAGATTTAAGTCTAAAGATCGTTGCGTGCACTTATAAGTTAGAAATGAAATTAATTAGTGACTAAGCGATTATATCTATCCACTAATCGTATCTAGGTGGACATTCTTAAATGATGATTTAACAATAAATTAATGGATAATTAAGCTAGGGTTAAGATGGGAATATATAACTTTATATAAAATTACAATCATCGAATAAATGATCACCATATATCAGGATATGTCAGACTATACTTGATTTTAGGCTTTAAAATGCATTATAAGCTCTTGACCTATTCCTATTTTTAAAAATACATGAGGGTGACAGGAAGCATGGTGCAAGTTTTAGCAGGATATATCCCACGATGAAGTGGGACGCCGCAACCATGACATCATAGGTCAAAAATTTCCATCAGATTAGCATTTCATACTCAGCGGGAATGAGCACGCTATATCTACCACTAATGCCAAAACTATTATGGTGCGCTCTTGAGTACGCGATTCCATCATTTTGAATTTCAAAACCGTCATCTGACACATCTAAGTGATAAAAAAAGTGTGCGAAAAATGCAAAAAAATTTTGAACTCCTGATTACATTTGACTTTTTAAAAAAGGTAAACACGTGGCGTAATATAAAAAAGGCCTAAAACGTACAAATTTTGGAGTTCTCAATCACATGACTATAATATCAAAATGTAACATAAATGATTAGATTTTGCCATATGGTCGATTTGAAGAAGAAGTTTAACATTGAAAAAGTGTCGAATGAAGGCTGTTCATACTCCCTAACCTTTTTACAGCAGTTTTACAGAAGTGTTTTGTCAGATTAAAGCATCATAGAAGGTAAAAGTAGATTGGAGTTTCTTTAGAAGTGCTTCTAGATTTTTGCATGATGTTGACGCGTTTCTGCAAATAATGCTTCCTTCAAAACTTAAAATATTAAGATTTATCAGGAACAAAAATAAGAAAGTAGAATTAAAGATAAATGTTTCCGCAAAAGGCTTGCTAAAGTTCAATGGATTTTCCCAAAAGAAAAAAATAAAAACTTGATAATGATCTTTGGTCAGATTATTAATATCAAATGGAAATATAATGGATGAAATTAATCATAGAACTAAATTTGGACTGAGTGCTTTTGATAAAAATAATCTTCAAAAGAAATTTGTCTATTATTTAGAAGAAAAGTTTTCCCAATAAATGTGTTTACAGGATTACTGCTAAGCGGATCTGACACTGGATTAATTAACAGAAGTGGCATATAG